>JAYKAV010002946.1:147743-164493 GCA_035582835.1 Phoebastria nigripes
AGGCTCTCGTTCGGTTCGGCGGGTGGTGAGCAATTGCATTGTGCATCGCCTGCTTTGTATATTGTTGTTGTTGTTGTTGTTATCACTGTTACTATTACTGTTCTACTTCGTTTTATTTCAATTATTAAACTGTTTTTATCTCAACCCGTGAGTTTTCCTACTTGTTCCCTCCCGATTCTCTCCCCCATCCCACCAGAGCGGGGTGGGTGAGCGAGCAGCTGCGTGGTGTTTAGGTGCTGCCAGGGTTAAACCACGACACTTGGATAGAATTAATTTCTCTTAAATTTAGACATATGCACCATAGACATCTACACCTGAACTAGTCATCTTCAGTTCCCTGATGGAGAGAAATAGGCACAGTTTGATATATCTGAGATGTCTCTGTTGGGACTACACAAGTCCTCAAATGATAAACACAATGCGATCACATGTTTTATCACATAGCTAAGCAGAAAGAAAGTGGAATCATATCACAAGTACTTGGTAATTTTCATTTTATAAGTGATTTACAAGTACCTGTTCAACACAATAGGAGACAAAACGCAGGAGTTTCCCTTGGAACAGACAAAGTTTGTGCAAAACCCAGCTTCTGGAGAGATCATAAGGACTTACCTATTTTCCCTAGAGCTTGGCATTATGCCCATAACAAGATTAAAGTTGGTGTCAAAAACTATGAAGAAGGAATTCCAGATTGACTTTTTTCCCCCTCAAATATCATCCAGATCCTCCAGCTTTATTTTCCTGAAATGTCCTACACTTATTTTTATCCTACAGTGTCTCATTTTTTTCACTTGAAACTTGCCTTTCTTTGGATCTCTTCTTAAACTCCTTCATGCTTCATCAATGCCAATTCCATCCTTACTTTTATTTATCTTCTTTTTTTATCTGTTTAATCTTTCTGTATTTAAAAGACAGTCCATAGCATATACAAACTACTTAAATACATCAAATATGTCAAAAAAAAAACAACACAACAAACCCTACCCAGGAAAAAATTGAGATTTTCATTCTTTTTAAATTTAATCTGTTTTATTTACAAGAAATTCACTTGAAACTTCACTTTCTTTCCTGTTAATACATGAAATCAAGTGAGAGGACAGAACACAAAAGTTCTGTGTACTGCAGTCCTCTTCATGCAACTTCCTCTAAAAGTTTCAAATAGACTTGAGAATGAAGCCCCAGCTAGATATAACCTTAAGACTGCCTCAAGACTGTAGATTTGACAGTTAGAAAAACAGTAGTATTACTTGTAAACTGAGCAAATTCAATCAGGAATTACTGATAAATAATAGCTGCATACCATTTAATTTTTACATATTCACTCTCCAGAATTTAATAACATGTTTTCAATTATGATGCCAAGAATGAAACTGTACCATTCAGCACAGCTGATGCCAATGTAATATCAGCAGTGTAACAAATCCAGCATTATTTATTCCAAAAGTTCAGTATTGCTGTAATTTAGAAACTTTAACTTAGACACCCACAGAAGCAAATAAAATCTATCTTAACTATTTTTTTTCTCCTGCTTTTGGTCTATCTTTTGTATAATCACATCACTCTATCAGAGATACTCTCCAGTATTCACTGTAAACTACTCAGGAAAAGCACTCTAAAGGGGATTTCATTATCTAGATGTCTTATTTTCTAAAATTTAACAAAATGCCATAATCAGTGGATGAGATATCAGGTTTCTAAACTGCATGTTAATTTTGAAGAACTATCACTGCTGTGGTTGAATGCCAACTAATTTTGACAGATTTTGGAGATTATAAGAGACATTATAAGCAGTTCTGCATAAAATATATCACACTTATTGCACTTCAAAATGAGCCTTTGTTGCTGTAAGCAAATAGCTTCTAAATTAGAGATTGGTAGAGTAAGAATTTTATGTCTTATCCTGTTGCCTCCTAGTACCTATTTTAATGCACATCACCAGAGGGAGCTACATTTTGCAAAATTCCAGTGTTCCTTTGATGCTCTCTGAAACATAATCAGTGTCTCAAAATACTTTCAGTATTTCTTGAGCAGAACAGAGGTTCAGTCTTTTTCTCCATCAGGTCACAGTCAATATGTGCTCAAGGATATGAAGGGCACAATGGCTTTTCACGTAGTTTTAAGATTAGATAGACATCCATACAGCAGTTATTAACATCAGTGAAAAAAATACCGCTTAAAGGATGCCTTTTCCAGGGTGGTGGCAATTAGCTTTTCCAGTGAGCAAGCTGAGTCACTGAGAGGTGCATATTTTTAATGCTCGTGGGAGGGTAAGGGGAGCCTGTGGCCACCCGCTCTCCTTGCTTGCCCACTTCTACAGAAAGAGCAGCTGGCCAGGGCTGCTGCAGGAAGTCCAAGAAGCTCTTTTCCCTCCTGCTTTCACAGGACTGCCTCTCCAGCAGGACTCTGCAGGCACATGAAGGTCACTAGCTGATGCTCCCCACCCCTGGAGACGGGCAGTCAACCAGGTAAGGTAGCAGACAGCACTTCCATAACTTCCCTGGAAGGAACATAGTCACAGCAAGGGAAGGTAGGGCAGAAAGAGCCTTTTTGTTTCAGGATGGATCTACTTCCTCTTCCTACCCTGTGAGTAACAGCTCTCACATTTCGTCCTGCTAGTCAGAAGGACTCCAAGAGGATCTTCCAGTAAAGCACTGCTTCATCCTCCTGGTACTTTGGGACAAACAACCTTCTGCAGCAAGACAAGTGAGGCAGAGGAACAGCACTGAGCTGGGAAAGCTAAAGCAGGTTATACACAGTAGGACCGGAAAGGTAGGGCAAAATTAGTTGTTTGGAAGCGCATAAGTCTAGATGATGGTTCTGACATGCTTTTATTTTCGCAGGCCACCAGGGTTGCTGGAAATACATGTCTGGTTGTGTTAGCACACTTACAATGGTTACACATAACCTATTCATGTTAAAACTAAACTAAATTTTGAATATGTTTATGTAAGGGTATTTCTGTCATGTATATTCATTTCTATCCATTCAACCAGGTATAATGCTTTATCATTTTTTTAGCGAGGAATGTCATTACTCTTTTTTTTTTCTCCTTATTTGTAGGTATTGGTTTATATTTTGGCGTAATAAATACAACTCATGCCAAAATACCTCCACACAGTAGAGTCATTACAACATCACTGGCTAGATCTAGATCCTGAGGCCAATAAGCATCTGCATAATATAGTGCAAGGCTTTGGTCCACAGATGTTCCCAATCTAGATAATTTCTTCTCAGATCTCAGACAGCACTCCCCTTTTTTACCTCCACATATCCCTTCCTGGGTTAGATATTCCAAAAGTGGTTCTTTAAGCCCCCTTCCACTGTTAGCCCCCACCTTAGGGTGCCTACCCGCCTTAGAGTGACTAAGAATTATTATTTATTTCTAGACAGGCTTGTGCTTTGTTGGTTTACCCTCAAGTTTGATTAGATCCCATTAAAAGTTGAGAGGAAACAATAAATTCTCTTACATGACTCTCCATTGGGATTAAGTGTCACTACACAAATATGGAGAGAAGCTACTTCCAAATACAAGAACTGACCTCTTGCCTCACAGTGATTAAAACCAACTTTTCCTCTTTCTTCTGCTATATGTGCTCTAATTTCATTCTTGATTTTTTTTTTCAGACCATGTGACTGACAGGGAGGAATAAAACATATGCAGCTTGCCAGAAATCCACACAAATACACTCACATAAAATTGGCATAGAGCACTGGAAAATCAAATCCCATGAACAGGCACGAGTTACCGTAAGATAGACTAGAAGCAGGTTCCAAACTAAATCAACAGTTTCAACTATGTCTGAATATTGCAGCCTTTCAGGGTTAAGGAAGGGGAAAGTTAGAATTCATCTTGTTATAGCCCCTTTACACCATGTGTAGAACAACTGATTGCATCCTCTGCGAAACACTAACATGCATCTTAAAACTCTGGCCACCGGAACAGTTCTGAAAGGTGATCTAAATTAACTTTCTCTCTTCCAGTTTACTCTCAATAAAAAACATGGAAGACAGGACTACAAAAAAGATATTGCATTTGCACATGTTCCCTATAATTAAAAAAAAAAAATTACTGGAGACATTATATTTTATGGCAAATACTATGTAGTCTTTATGAACATTTACCTTTTCAGAAAGATGAACTCTACAGTAGATACTATATAGGCATCCTATTCAGTATCTTCAAGTTAGACTTGCACACAGGGTAGTAGTGTTTGAAACCCTATGTTTATGGTCACACAGTGTTACCAGCACTACTGCCCTAGTGAGGTCTTCAGTGAGCCATGAGCTATTTTGGACAGACAAATACATGCTAAAAAGAGCAGGTCAGAAACTTATTACTAAGAAAATTAGTAATAATTCCCTTTAAAGCCCCCTGAGAAGAATTTAAAATTTTAGATTAAAATTTGCAGTTCTGCAACTACAGAAGACGACGTTTTCCCTCACAGATGGAAAGAATTAAACCAAGGAAATCAAACTAAGCCAACAATTAAAACAGCGTTAGCAGTAAATTAACAGTTTGTTCAGTAATGAAAACCATCAATTGCCAACTGTAATGAAATGCATTATTAAAAACATAACAAGGGTGTAAATACACAATGCTGCATAAAGATATAATCTGAAGGAGTTACCCAGAGTGGGAAATAATTAACCTAGAGTAACAGCAGCAATACAAAACAAGTGAGACCTACCATGGGTTGTAGACCAGAGGAAAAGGGAACATGGGTTGACCTTTTTCTCTATATACTGTCCCTGCAAATGCAGGAAGATGTGTATTTTTGGAGTAGCTTGCAGGGAAGCGGGCAATCTAGCCACTACAGGCAGTGAGTGAACGATAACGACTAAACTTTTGCACCCATAGTTTAAATTGTGGAACTGAGGCTGAGAAACGAACTTTCTCCCAGCTGTCCTGTGTGCTGTAGACCACGATGTCTTCCACTCTAGCAGAGTCCCAAAACTCAGGAATTCCTTTTCGGCTCAAGGGACTAACATTTTCCCCACTGAGAAGGTTTCAGATAGAGGGTGGACATGCCCTTCTTTTATTAATCTGAGCTCTTTAAAATACACATTTCCTTTCCTTTCCCATCCTCTACAGATTCCAGCTAAATCATTGCAACAAAAAGGTGTCAATTAAAGTGGATCATTGAGCAGAGCTATATAACATGCTATTCTAACCGTGTTGCTATAATCATGATTATGCTGAGGCCTGTGCCCTTTGCATAGGAGTGGATGTTGAAAGCAGATACGGGGAAGGAAGTGGTGTAGGCGGTAGCATGATAGTCTTATTTGGATAGAATACCTGAACCAGGTAGCAATGTTAATAGGCTACAGAGCGAACACAAAGGACAGCCAGCTTGAAGTTAAAAGGAAGATTAGAAGAAAGGAGGACAGAAATATGAGACAAACTGTCTGAAGAGGATGAGGAACAGTATGTAGGGGAAATGAAAGAAAAAGAGAGAGCAAATGAAAGAATCTGAAAGAGGGAAATGCTGAATTTAACATAGTAAAGGTGGTAAACCCAAACGATGAAGACTTTAAAAACCTTTTGCTGGATTCCGTATATATGCACACTGAGACCATTAGATATAGGGTAAGAAAGACATAATTAAGAACACAGCTCTGTTAAGAAGCACATGTTTTCATTAGTGAGGATAAGTCACAGCCTGGTTATACTGATCTGTTGTCCTAAGTAAGCCTAGATTTGAAAGACAATACTGGAAAATGAAGCAGCGAAGCGTCACATCGAACCTAGGTAAGCAATTTCCCCCTAAACAACA
This sequence comes from Phoebastria nigripes, assembly GCA_035582835.1. Classification (NCBI taxonomy): domain Eukaryota; kingdom Metazoa; phylum Chordata; class Aves; order Procellariiformes; family Diomedeidae; genus Phoebastria; species Phoebastria nigripes. The sequence goes on from JAYKAV010002946.1 coordinate 153,518, forward strand.
AAGGGTAATTGCACAGCCTACAACTAAGTTCAGCCTGAAGCCAGCTGCGAAATAAAAGAGGTGGGGAGGAGTGGGGAGGGGAAAAAAATTTAAAAGATATGCTACCCAAAATAGGGATAGGTGGACAGTTTTATGAACAGACTGCGTCACCCAAATATTAACAGCTTTTGAGAGGTGAGAAGAAAATGAATCTACATGTGGCTCACCACTACCAGTATCCCAGGTGTACAGTCCTTCTTAAACACATATTATTAAAGGCATGCTTTGTCTAAATAAATAGCGTAGTGCCCAAGTAACCTTTGRTAAAGCAAGGCATTAACTGTTGGTCACAGAGGGAACAGTAAGGCAGGTGTTAACTACAAATTAAGCCTGCTGATGCAATCCTGATTAGCACCCAGCCCCAGAAACTACGTGGAAGAACAGATCGTGTGATCCCATGCTGGGTGCTCTGCAGCGTGAGGGAGGCAGCCCAGAGACACAAGCAAGTTGAAAGTCATTGCTACCTGGATAACCCTGAGAGCAGGCGTACCGTCTACATAAATTCAGATTCTCATCTTTACAGATGTGCTGCTCTACTAATTCCCTTACTATACAGAACCACCTCAGCCTCAGTAATTTCCATCCCAAGAGACAAGGCAAAGGTTCAGTGTATGAAGATATGTTCTAATACATGTTTAAGCTACACTGGCAACTTGCCCACCACAAAGGGGACATTAATAATCTATGACAATAAAGGGGTAATATTGTGTAGTTTCAAAGGGGCGTATTTCAAAAATGCTTCATATTATTTATGCACAGATATAAACAAGTGTCCTGGTTCCGGCTGGGACAGAGTTAACTTTCTTCCCAGTACCTGGGGGGGTGTGCTGTGTTTTGGGTTTGGTATCATAGGAGCGTTGATGGCCCATTGATGTTTTGGGTGGTGCTGGGTGGTGCTCGCACGGGCACTTTTCGGCCTCCCATGCCCTGCCAGGTGCAGGGGAAGCTGGCGGGGGGAGCATAGCCGGGGTGGTTGACCCAGCTGGCCAATGGGGTATTCCATACCATGCAACGTCATGCTCAGTATAAAAACTAAGGGTGTGGGTGGGGGGGCTCTGGGTCCTGGGACGGGCTCTCATTTTTTGGGCACGCGTCCGTTCGGCAGATGGTGAGCAATGCATTGTACATTGCCTGTTTTGTATATTCTATTGTTGTTGTTATCACTGTGATTATTACTGTTCTACTTTGTTTTATTTCAATTATTAAACTGTTTTTATCTCAACCCATGAGTTTTCCTACTCGTGCCTTCCCGATTCTCTCCCCCATCCTACCAGAGCGGGGGGGTGAGCGAGCGGCTGCGTGGTGTTTAGGTGCTGGCCAGGGTTAAACCACGACAACAAGCCACTAGTTAGTACAGTTAATAAACCATGACAAGTTTGCTTTAAATGAATGGGATATCTAAATCCAACATTATTTATTAGGCAATATGATTTTTTCTAGGCATTTATCCATCAAACATGGCACCCTTAGTGCATGCATTATGCAAAGTGTCAAATTAAACTATTGCTTATAAAAATAAATATTAGTTACTGAAATGATCCAAATCCTTGCTTAGAATGTTTTTTAGGGTAGCTAATAAATATCTTTAACAAACCTTTTGCATAGAGAAAGTGGGAAAGCCTGTAAGAAAAATTTTAGGGGTCTTGCCTCCTTGCTAGTCCTTTCTTCAAGTAAACAATGAGATAGAAAATTAAAGTGTAAAGAAAAAAAAGTCTCATGGGAGCTAATAAACCAAAGACCACATTAGCTATTATGGCATCTGTCTTAMAATGGGAAAAAGAACGTAGTAACAAGCAAAATGACCTCTGCAGCAATTAGAGTGCAGAAAGTCATGAATGGAGAATGGAGTATCTCTTTGGTTTCATTCCACACCATTATTTGACTTGAATTTTGCCACTGTTTTCAGCCGGAGCAGGCTCAGTCTCTGTAAATGCCCACTCATTAAGAACCGAGACCTGCAAAATGCTGAGAATGATTCATCCCCACAGGATTCAGCCAGAAATGAAGACAGTCAGTGACCTCATGACTTTTCAGGGAGAGATCAGGAGCAAGCCTTTGAGACAGGGGTTAGAGGAGAGGCAAATTACTATATATTCATAGCAGCAAATTTATCTTCCTACAAGCTAAGCACTGTGGTACGTGTGTTATTTTGGCTTTTGTGGCCAGAGAAAACTCTACAAATGCAAAGTTAGGTATGCAAATTCTTTAAACACTAAAAGTTGACCTAATCACCTTGGACAGGGTGATCGAACACTGCCCACATTCAGTGGGGGAAAAAAAAAGATGCGGACTGAAAAAAAAAAAGGTGGAGCACTGAATGTAATGGAAGCCCTCCTGCTTCCTTGACATTGTGGTGCTACCCAGTAGTGTCTGACAGCCCTAGGCTTGCCACAGCTGCTCAGGAAAGGTTAGTTTTCAGTCAGTTTGCTTTTATCATTCTGAAGGGATTAAATTCCACACCTACTGCCTTTGACCCTAACCCACAAGCCTACCCGATGTTCTAGGTCTGGATACCCATCATGTTTCATGCTGAAGCTGGACAACTGTGTGGCAAAAAAGACACAAAACTTCTGGTTCAGCTGGGGCCAGATAGGGAAGTCAAGCCTGATTTGGTGGTATTATGGGCGTTAAAAAAAAAAAAAGAGGCCTCCAAAATTAATATCCTGTTCTCAAAATTTTGGGTGTATTTTCTCATCACACTGGGACAAGGAGAAGGAATTTCTCATATCACATTAAGCTTACAGAGGATATTAAATTGAAGTATAACAAATGAACAAAAATGAAACGGGTGACTGCAGGCATAAGATGAAGAATGTACACAGTGAGTTTATTGCATATAAACCATTTGCTACTGTAATTATTAAATATATTTAGCTCTATTAAACAAAAGTACTTACACTGGGAAATTGTACAGCCTCTGAGCCAGGAAAAAATTGGTTTTCTTTGAAGACATATCAGTTATAGAAATAGTACACAGCTACTTTACTCAATACTTTACAATAAAAAAATACCAAATTATATGGCAGTGGGGAGATTTTTGTTCACTAAGTTCAATTTTTTATTTGGAAAAAAAAAAAAGTATGAATGAACAAGCAATGAGTTTTACAACAGAAGAAAAAGAAATATTCCATTGCCTGAAGGGTTATAAATATACTCCTTTAAAACAACAAAGTAATAGACCAAGCACAATCTGGGCTAGTGCAGCAGTATAGTCAGCTAAACATGCAAAGCTTCAACAGCAGGAACTGTAATTTTGTGACTGTTTCTAATACAGCTGCCAAACTGTTGACTAGCAGAATGTGATCCAATATTGTATCAGGACTGAAGATGTGTTGGCTTAAATTTTTAGAAGTATTTGCACAACTGTATTTTAAATTTCTGCTTTTAGTTGTTTCATGTGCAACCACATTAACTGAAAAAGCAAATAAACTAGCCCTTCTTCACATGCAGATTTCTGCATGTAAAGCCTTTAAAATGACTTAAAGGATATAGTAGCGTACAGTAAACATGCTTGGATACAAGTTAAGGAAGAGGTATAATAAGCATTTCTGGTCCAGTATCTCAAATTCCAGAACATTTGGTCTACATAAGGTTACCTGGTAGACTGTTTATTGTGCTGGTCTTTAGATTAAATAATTGGTTCTTAGACTGAAAATAGAAATAACCTTTGATTTYCTGGCATTTATCCTGCTTTAAACATAATTGGGGAGTAGTTAATGAAGATACACATTTCATATTGATAGAAAGCCATAACAAAAAAATCCAGAACACATTGAAAGAGTCAATGGATATGCATATTTGAAACAGAGCACATTGATTTAGCCACCGTTCTCATTAAAATTAGCTGCAGGCAGGCTCCTAAAAATCATTGCATACTATAGGAAAATCACTGTAAATCTCTTAGGCAGAGCAAGGTCCTATAGTCAAATAGGTATTCCTAAGATCAGTAAAGAAAACTAAATACTATTTTGACAATTTGAAAAAGGGTAGCTCCATTGACAGTGTAATTCTATTGATTTTAGTGAAGCTATGTGAACTTATACCATTTGAAGATCTTTGCCACAATGATGAGCTTCCTTTCCAGGAGGACATGTGAGCAAGTGTGTGAGGTTATGAATATACTATTAATATGCAAGTCAAATGAAATTTGATTAAGGTTACTGAAAGGAATATTCTTTACACAAACCAAAATGACAGAAAGCTCTGCCTTACTATCACTATTCCTCAAGTGAGAGCCAGATTTCTGTGTTAAATATTTCTCAGGGATTATCTCAAATCCCTGTTTTCTTGAATATAGCTGCCAGGAAATCCATGCTTCACCATTCTACCCTTATTTATTAAATCTAATGCAATGCAGAACACTACTATAGAGCCAGACTTCATACTTTAGAAAGCTATGGGCAGTTCAGCAGACAATGTACACACAATGAGAATGCAAATACCACACAGAGCAGACAGAAAAGGGCAGAAATTACTTCCATCCTACCTCACAGATTTATTACTTTAAAAAAATGTTCTGTAGAGAGAAAATATTCCAAAATTTCCACCAATTGTGCCATGCTTTTATGGGTCTTTTTTTTTTTTTCTTTTTCTGTAAAAGTTGAGGGCTGTATGAGAAGTTCAGTGCAGATGAGTCTAACTCTGACAAGACCTTGGCTGCTATGAGCTTACTTTCCTTGTAGAAAAAACTAATTCCTCCCTCATTTATCAATCCATTGACCTAAGTGGCATTAGTTCGGTCTTCCACAAGGCAGTACCTGAGGAGATCTGATCCTTTGGACCTGATCCTTCTTGACATTGAGATGGTTTTATGATATTCTGGCAGCACTTTTGCTCTAAATCCATTTTGACTAGCTGTGGGAACTTCCTCTTCAGAGAAATCCTCAGATGACTTTGAGCTACTCTCCTAGTCACRTCCAGCCTACCAACACCATGGTCATACTATGATTTCTAAATCATACTGGTTTCTAAATTTCTAAATCATACCAGTACCAACTGATAACATACTAGCAGATGCTGATGCTACCATTGTGTCCCACATTGGTGACACTGGTCTCGTTCACTGCTCTGCCTGGCCTAGCTGCAGACCAAACCATCTTTCTCTGCTACTTCTCTTTCCGCGGCAAATATGTCCTCCCCACATTTTGGGCAGCGTTACCTCCATGGCAGAAGGCATGCTCTGCTCCTTTCCCTGCCCCTTCTCGCTCCCAGCATGGTGTCAGGAGCAGAGGCTTGCATACATATGAATCTCCTGAGGGCTAGTAGCTCTCGGAAGATTTTTCTAGTCCGGATTGGACTAGTAGGGGAATATGTTGAGAGAAAGGTGTGTTGGAGAAGTGTGAAAATTAGTGCAGCTTTAATACTAAAGATCATTTCAGTGGCAAGAATGGTGCAAGCAAGATCTTTTTTACCTTTGTTTTTTAAATCCTCCAGTTATATCTTATAGAATTTGAATTTCACCCAGCAAACAAGCCAAATAGCTCTTATTTTTATCACGAGAAGTCTGCTTTGTATTTTATTCTGGGTATGTAAGCAGGACTTAGAAGCATTACCAGTTGTCTTCCAGTCTTGCTATACTCATTTTTTTTTTATTATTATATTTATATTTTATGGAGCCTATCGTTCCAAAGCAATTTGAGATTCTATCCAATTTCTTTTGTTCAGGTGACTTGGTTCACACTCAAGACTATATCCATAGTTTAAGAATGAAAACGTTTTCCTAGAAAATGTGGGTTTATCTTTTGGGCAGGTGATTTGAACTCAGTGCAACTTTTTTCTGACTTTAAAGCTGAAATACCAAAATCTATCTTTCATTGGATTATTTAGAATAAGGCTTTCCAGTGCATAATACATTACAGAAATGTAGGGAAGCCTTGCAGGCCTACCTGTCTTACTATGAATTGTTACTGATACATTAAAAATGTAGCAGTTCAAATTTCAGGGTCTCATAGAATTTTTTTACTTAAATGTCATATGCTAACCTCTAAGTGCCTTACTAATCCATTTTGACTTTTACCCCCTGCGTTTGCTTGTTGCAACCTAATGTTGGATTTTTGAGTATCTAAAATTGCAGATAGGCATTAATTAAAAAAAACATTGGGGTAGCAACTATGGAAAATATCACTCGGGTCTTTTCTTTTTTTTTTTTTTTTTAAACACCTTAATGTGCCTAAAGATTATAAGCTTAAAACTATGTCAGGTTTCTAACACTACTAAATTTGTGTATTATTTTTGTATTATTATTACTCATTCTGATCGTAAACCTGGCAAGACTACATCAGTACTCTTTACCATGCTGATACAAGACATTCAGACTTCATGCTTAAGTGCTGGCTATGACCTAAAACACCTTTACAAAGGTAACTCTGAAAAGACCTACTAAGGTATATAGAAAGCTGCCTTCTATCTCACCTTCAACCTTTAGAGGGCAGTGCTCCCTTTGGTTACTTAGAGATATTCTAGAAGGGCGTGATGCTTCCATTACCTGAGAGAGGTAAACGTTAGAAGTAACAAAAGAAATTTCAAAGGACAAGAAAATTTCTTGCTTTGCTGATACGGGGAAGGGAACCCATGGGCATATGGGCCACACACTGGGTGAACCCTTTACATTTTGAAGGGCAACAGAGACTAGAGGTCTTGTCAGCGTGGCTTTGACATTGACACTCTAGACGCTGCTGAGAGGAAGATACCTACAACAGAAAGCGCAGAGGAAATATTATACTCCTACTCCAGTTCAGTCTCATTTTTATGCAGACATTAAAACCCTATCAAGGCCAGCATAGCTTCTATCGGAGGTATCAGCATACCTTGGAGAATCAATACTGTCTACAGAGTTACAGCTGGTTTTCTGCAAGGATGTACAGATTTCCCTGCCTCAAAGTGCTATGGAGGGCAACAGTGTGGGATAAGAAGTGGAAGAAAGGCCAAGAATTCATCTAGTGGAAGACCTGTATTCTCTTTTTTATTTATTTTACCCTCCAATACTAACAGTAAACGTTATGAATAACTTTTCAGCCATTATCAGATTTATTATTTAAAAAAAACCAAACACAAGCAAGTGCCAAAAAGCTGAGCAGAAAACTGTACTGAGCCATTTAGATACTCTGAGGTCCTGAGAAGCAAATAAGCTCTGAAAAATACTAGAAATACCACCTAAAAATCTGATCTCTCCTCCTCCTGGCTGGTGAAGAACTGCACCTGCATGTTTCCTGGTGTATATTTTCTTGCTTAAAAGAGCTGACGTACTCAGGCAGTCTTACATATGCCAAAGAATTTCCAAAAGTAGAGCTCCTTTCTCCAAAACAGGCCTGTTTGTAGAAAATTTCCATTTATCCCTCCATGTAGCTTCCTTTCTCAAGTGAAATCATTGAATGGAGACTTCACTACATGTAGCTTATACTGTAACGCTGAGACTACACCTGGAGCGCTGTGCCCAGTGCTGGGCTCCCCAGTACAAGAGCGACCGAGACATACTGGAGTGAGTCTAGGGAAGGGCCAGAAAGGTGATTAAAGGACTGGAGCATCTGTYGTACGAGGAGAGGCTGAGAGAGCTGGGACTGTTCAGCRTGGAGCAGAGAAGGCTCAGGAGATCTGATCCATGTGTACAAATACCTGATGGGAGGAGTAAAGAAGAGAGAGCCAGGCTTTTCTCAGTGGTGCCCAGGGACAGGACGAGAGGCGATGGGCACAAACTGGAATACAGGAAACTCCATGCCCGGCACTGGGTCCCAATAAGCCAGACACCACCCCATGCCAACCCCAACTTCATCCCCATACCATCCCAGGGGCTGCCTTCCTGGCAAGGCCCAGGGCCTGCAGCGGTGCCTGGGCATGGCCAGGCTGTGGCCATCCCCAGTCATCATTCACGTCCCATCCCGGCTTGCCTTGCCGGGGACTATGGGACAGGGCTGGTTGGGGAGGGAGGGTATAGACAACTACATTCTTGAGTTCTTAAGTCAGATGGGATGAAACTCAACAGAAAGCATATATGGTACTGTACCGGGAATTTATAATTAGGGGACATGACAAAGTTTACTTAGGACTATGTATAAAGATACAAGTTACACTCTTCTCTTTAATTTCTTTCACATTTTATATCCGTATTTTTTTTCAGTACTGACTGGGCATGATATCATCACCTCTAGAAGGTTAAGCATTATTTAAGTACAATCCTCTTTTTTTTTTTTTTTTTTTTGACATCTGATATGGCCCAGTAAATTAAATATTATCAGTAAGAATGGCAAGACTTAAGAAACTAGACCTAGTAAGCTTCTGAAAAACATTCATAATGTGCTAGTCATTAGCTATTGTCGCTTATAACCCATGAACTGCATTTATACTTTTCAAGGTTAGGATCATAGGATAACTCAGAGTGGAAGGRACTTCAGGAAGTCTTGTAGTCCAAACTCTTGTTCAAAGCAGGATGCTGGCACTGACATGAAATGCAATGCTTTATCCAGATTACTTAGTAGGTAAGCATTATCCTCACCATACTTACTGGACGTGCCATCACAACCTTGATCCTAAATGCATTTGTACCATGATTTCACATTTGGACTGATGTCTTTACTTTTTAGACATCTTTCGAATATCCTTCCTCAGGTTAATAGCCATTCTGGGTGATCTCTCAATGATTTAAATCAACAGTCATTGAAGGAAAGCTATTTTGCTGGCATAACTTGTGGCCAAAGAGCTATTTTAAAGTCATGAAAAAGTTCTACTAATGTTTAACTTGATAAGTAGCCACTAGCTATGACCTAGCGTTCAGTCATAGAAATTCACATATAAGATCAAAACATATTTTTAATGAAAATATGTTTAACTGAGTAAATATAATTAGATCCTTGGTTTCTATGAGAAGCATAAATTTTAGCATCTATGGGAATATGAGCATTAAATCTGGGGTTTTTTTTAATTCTTTAGAAGATTTGTGGTTGTTATTTGTTCTGATAGACTTCGTTCAAAACAAGTGAAAGTGAGGCAGTATGTTTCAACTCACAGTGCATTTTAACTCATTGTACTTATTGACAGAACACTGAAAACAATCCATTTATTCATTAGAGAGTGCCAAGAATAACTCAGCAAAAATAACTCTTTTGCTTCTATTCAATAGATTTCCTCATTTCATATTAATCACTTCTTTCAGCACTTGGCACCTTGCAAAAGATATTTAGAACATCTCGAATTATTAGTTGTTTACTGCATTCTCAAAATAAAAATGAAAACATAATACCAATATCACTGTGTAGCAAGTCCCGTGTAATGAGATTGGGGCATCTGAATCATCTGTAATGTACTCTGCCATTTTGATTAATACCATGAATGTTAAAGTAATTTCAAGCTATGGCAATACATGCACATAGATGCATATTCAGATGTGTGAAGACAAGGGTTATTTTAAGCATTTCTTGTTTAAATGTATAGTTGGAAAATCTTAATTATTATTCAAAATTAGCATGATAATAGTTGATTTTGGTTTGCTTAGTGTATCTCTTGATTGAGCCTCAAAGGTGTATCCATTTGTAAATTTTTAGGATTCCATCTCATTATTAAATGACTGACATTTCAATAAGAGGCTGAAATTAAGCCATAGCAAAAATTGAAACAAAAATGGTAACACTGACTTCCAGAATAAATCCTGTCCCCAGGGTCTTTTTGAAGAGTACTGTAGTTGTTGTCTCCTAAATTGTTTATTGAAGAGATTTTATAGTAATGCAACAAATGAAATCCCATAGACAGCATCCTATTTCACACAAGTACAGAAAAAATTATATTAAAATTTCCAATGTCATAGTTTATGGTGATCTTGTCCTGAATAAACTCATAAACACTTTATTCTGTCATTCAGTTTATATGTTGCTGTCTCACATTTGGATTGATGGTTGACAGCAATGATGTATAAATTATGCATGCCAATTTACTGAACACCATTAAACCAAAAGAGTATGGGTAATTTCAATAATTATACATATAAATAGTATTATTAGCTCTGTCAAACTTAGTACCTGGATAGCATGTCAGTATATAATATCCGCTAGGGATTCAAAAGATTCAGGATTTTGCATGAAGTTGGTGGCTGGAGAGGTTCCAGCTACCATTTCTACACAGCTAGTATCTATAATCTGCAACCAGACATCATGCTTAAGATTCAAAAGAGCTTTGATGTTGGCTGATCTGTCCAGATCCATGCTATATCTTTAGAGGGAAGAAGGTAGCAACTGAAAAAATAATTACTTCTAGTAAAYAATGCACCAGTGGCATTTATACTACAATCATCAAAGAACTGGAGAACCCTTTTCTCTGTTTTATTGCAACTGTCTTTCAGGTACTTTTTATCTCACAAAGCTCCTCTCAAGTGATATGCCTGGAAATGGATGCTTTCCACCTAGGGAGGAAAACCTCCACTGTATTACCGTTTACCAGCTTTACTTCAGTGCTGTCTAAAGGCCCCAGTCTGGCAGATATTGTACAAACACGTAATAAGCGAAAGCCTTGGAAAACTAGTTTAAATAGACAAGGCAGACAAAGGATTGGACAAACATCTGCCAACATTTTCGTTTTCATCAATAAGTTCAGTGTCTGGTATGCTTTAGATGAACTGCACAGGCAAAGCAGAGTCAGCCTAGGCACATGCAATTCAACATTTGCCAGGAACTTCCAAATGAATGTCTGACAGATACTGCTGCTAAAAAACTGGACATCTTGCTGCGACTCAGGAAAAAAAGGAGAGTTTACCACTTGTGGAAGAAGGGGCAGGCAACTCAAGAAGAGTACAGGGATCTCGTTAGGTCATGCAGAGAGGAAATCAGAAAGGCAAAAGCCCAGCTAGAACGCAATCTGGCCACTGTCGTTAGAGACAACAAAAAATGTTTTTACAAATACATTAACGACAAAAAGAGAGCCAAGGAGAATCTCCATCCTCTATTGGATGCGGGGGG
>JAYKAV010002946.1:165993-294840 GCA_035582835.1 Phoebastria nigripes
TTTCTTTACTGAAAGAGTGGTTAAACATTGGAACAGGCTGCCCAGGGAAGTGGTGGAGTCACCATCCCTGGAAGTATTTAAAAGACGTGTAGATGAGGCACTTAGGGACATGGTTTAGTGGGCATGGWGGTGTTGGGTTGACGGTTGGACTCGATGATCTTCGAGGTCTTTTCCAACCTTAATGATTCTATGATTCTATGATCTACTTTCAAAAGCAGTAGGCTGCAACAAAAGTGGTAGAAGCAGCAGGTATGCCAAATTATTGTTTCAATTTCAAAACTTAACAGCTCAGACACAGAGGGATTAAGTGATTAATTTTTCACTCTGAGTGAATCAGCCTGACCACTGGAAATAATGGTGCAAAACAGATTTAATGTAAGCAATATTGTGGTTATTAATCTCAGAGTTAAAAAATATATATCCTCTACAGTCATATTCTTGAGCAGTGTTCTACATATCCTAATTGAATATTTACATAAAATGCTTGTACCCAGACAGCATTCTGATTTTGCCTTACAATAACCTTTAGAATTCCATTAAAACAATTTTTTACATTATTCACTACAAAAACAACATGCTTTTGGCCTTTATTTTTGCCATTACTACCAATGTCTTAGTTTTATCTTCATTCATTTTGAGACAACTTGTAGGTAACAAGAATAATTCAAATTAAGGAGTATAAATCATTAAGCATGGAAAAAGAAGGAGAATATATAGTATGGAAAGCAACGTAAAACATAGCCTGTAAAGGGAAGGTAAAGTTTTAAAATATAATGGCCACATATGCTGTGTTACAAAACAGCAACCAGGTGGGAAGAAATTCTTCATAACTTACAGACTGTCAGCGACTCTTGCTCTAGGAGGAAAGGACCAGGGAAGCACAGGAAGCTTTCTTTTTGGTCCCTTCAGTTTATATAAGACCCTTTTAGAAAAACAGAGAGGATTGCTTACTTTGTGTGACCCTGAGGGGAAAGCAGAGTAGTCGATGAAACAGGTTCACTTCCTTTTCCTTCTTGACAGCAGCCCTCTGAAGTGTCTTTGCATAGTTGCCTAAATTGTTCTTTAGTTATCCCATGCATTGGGAAACTCTGGAAAGCACAGAGCTTCTCAAATTACCTGTATGTGATCCCTCTCTATTGCTGCTTAAGCAGACAATATAATATCTCACCCACACTGTTTTCTCTTCCTTTTTTTGTCATTATCTTACTAATTCCTTGGCTAGGTTACACTGTCAGACAGGATATGTTAATGAATTAAAACAAATCAAATGTTACCACATATTGTCACCTGATAGCAATCACTCATAATTACTACACCTTGCTTTCATGCACTTGCACCACGCATATACCATACACAGCTGAACTAAATCAACTAAGCCCTACAGCTGCAAGAACTATACTGAATTACACCAGCTCCAGATTTGGCCCTGCTTTTTGGATTTTGGCCTGTGTGTCACGTCACATGTTCTGACCAAGATGGCTTACACTTGCAGAGCCATCTGCAAGATCTCCTTTAGAAGGACAGAAGTAATTTAAGGTCAAGTTCCTGCATCTAAAGGATCTCTTTGCAAGGTGCCAAAGCGCCAGGTTAGAAGCAGTCCATCAGAGCCATTCTCACAAAGCTGTGCCGTCCCTATCCTGCCTGAGGATACCTTCAAACACTGCATTAACCAATAACAAACTTTAAAAGATAGTGCTGTAACCAAGAAACACTTCTGTCTCTAATTTTATTGTACAGAGGTTATTATTTAGAACTGCCAAACTTGAAAACAGACCTGCTGGAAACACCAGCTAAAAGGGTTCTTGATTCTTGATGGGCTGGTCATGCTCCTCAACCACAGAGAGACAAACCACTGCGTAACATGCAAGGAAGTGAAGAATCATACCCAGGCTTTCTGTAAATCACCCAAAAGATTCAAGCAACTAGTCAGACTGTAACTTGTCCAGCCACCATTGAAAGCCATGGAACAGTGACTGTTATTATTTGCCTACTGTTTTCTAGCTGTATAAAATTAAGTTTTACTTGAGTACTCCCATAGTCACTGGTAGTACAATCAGACCACAGTAACAATCTTACTTCTCATTGATTGTATGACAGGAATATATTTTCAGTCAGTTTTCATAGCTTTCCTTAAGACTTCTCTTCTGGATAGGAATAATGATCATACTACTTACCTGTATGCCTAATTTACTTCGCAGGAACCTCACCACCAGGAACAGAGCCAGAAGTAAAAGCCGAGTACATACAGCTGACAGACTGCTCCCCACCTCCCTAGTATATGATTACTAGCATGGTTGTGGGTCGCTGCCCACTCTGTCCCTTTACAGCAAGAAGATTTCTAAATGTTATTTTCTATTGAAAAGATAGTACAATAATGCCACATGTAACTGTCTGCCTGCAAAATCTCCTGCTCATAAACTTTTATATTAAGCCAGAGCCAGCCAAGGCTGGGGCCAATAGAACGGGGAAGATTCATCATAGAGTTGCAAAATATTTGCTGTATTATACAACCAGCTTGGAGAGTGAGCAAGAGATCAAGCAGAGAAGGCAGTGTAGTATTTTTTTCCATCTTTGTTCTTCACTGGTTTGCAATTTTGGATTATTTTATATTTTTTGTAACTATCRTCCTTTAGAAAAGTCCTTTTTGAAACTGAAAACTTAGAAGAAAAAATTTAAGCATGGATACACAGATTGTTCAGGTTACTCTAGGAATAGTCCCACAAAAATAACCCACCAAAGTGTTTGTGATCATTCGGAGCCAGTCAAGATGAAAAATTCCTGGACTGTTTTTCTGAAATGCTCTGTCKTCAGTGACTCCCGCTGTTGCTCATGCTTCCTCTTGTGTGATGGGCACTTTGGAATGAACCCCTATTGACTATTGAAGTCTACTGGACTATTTCAACTCTTTGAGATAAAAGCCACAAGAGACACAACCCTGAAAGAACAGTTTGGGAGCGCAGGGAATAACGCTAGCTCTGAGTTCCTAGTTTTTCAGGGAGCCAGAGTCCTACTCCAATTTATAACTCAGTTGTTATCTATGGGCTTTTACCATTGCCAGAAGTTGGGATATGCAGCCCCTGTACCTTGTGGGCCCCAAGCAGTGCTATTGGGACGCAAAGGAGGGCAGCAGAAAGCCACCCATGATGTTCCCAGGCTGGTGGTGCAGTAGGGGATGGAGCCTCTCCCACGCCACTAGCCACAGAGATTCAAACCAGAGCCTGCAACCTGTGCACRTCACGTGTCTGTCAAGTGCTTCATACACTTACAGAACACTTTGACTAAATGTTTATGTATACATTAATATATGCATATATGTGTATATATACACACATGTACATATGTATATAAGGAAGGCAAATAGCTTTGGCTAAGTAAATGAAATTTCTTTAGATAAATGAAAATCAGTATGTGCAGATACAGCAGCTGAACTCAAACTCTACCCAGCAGACAAAATTAATGTTTAAATGAATTAGTTTTTAACTTCTGATTACTTCATATTCCTGCATGTAAGAGGGAAAGAAGTATCTGCAAACTTTTAAGAGAGTAAAAAACAAATTCAAAGCTATAAAAAATTTCTTGGTATTGTGATGTGTCCTGGTTTTGGCTGGGATAGAGTTAATTTTCTTCCTAGTGCTGTGTTTTGGATTCAGTATGAAAAGAACGTTGATAACACACTGATGTTTTTAGTTGTTGCTAAGTAGTCTGCTAGTCAAGGACTTTTCAGCTTCCCATGCTCTGCCAGGTGCACAAGAAGCTGGGAGGGAGCATAGCCGGGACAGCTAGCCCAACTGGCCAACGGGGTATTCCATACCATGTGACGTCATGCTCAATATATAAAKAGGAGGCGTGGTCCAGGAAGTAGCGATTGCTGCTTGAGTATCGCTCAGCGGGTGGTGAGCAATTGCATTGTGCATCGCTCATTTTGTATATTCTATCATTATTATTATTATCAYCATTATTTTCCCTTCCTTTTCTGTTTTATTAAACTGTCTTTATCTCAATCCACGAATTTTACTTTTTTTTTTTTTTTTTTTTTTATTCTCTCCCCCATCCCACTGAAGGGAGGGGGGAGTGAGTGAGTGGCTGTGTGGTGTTTGGCTGCCTGCTGGGTTAAACCACAACATGATGTTAACAAACATCCCAAAATATTGCAGGTCATTTCAGGCAGGTACTAAACACACTTAATTTTCATACAAAGTGAAGAGACACAATCAGATTCTAATCCAAAAGAGCAAGTCAGCAGTTACCCTGGGTAAGCAATAAATAGACGTTAGTTCCCTTTATTAAAAAACATGCATACTTCACTTGACTTGAAGGGGTTTCCCCGTCTAGTAGCTCTCAAGAACATGAAGTCCTAAAGAAAGCTTAGTATTCAAGTTCCACTTCATTTGTAAAGCAAATTGGAATTTACATTATTGATGAGAATCACTTCCTCATTTATGTCCTAAATTAAAATCCAGTAGAGTAAAAATGTTATTTTCCTTCCTGTGGCAATTTTTCACTATTCCTTACAAAGCATGGGTCAGAGCCTACTCTGAACTAAGTCAGCTGAGCCCCACTGGCACAAAAGCCACTCTGAACTAAATCAGTTCTAGATTTGGCCCTGCTTCTTGAATTTTGTCTTCTAATGAGCAGGAGAAGAAAATTCTAATTTGTTTCCTGTCTTACTAGCAATTAATCAACAATCTTTACGTAGATCCACAGAACAGTGGAAGGAGTGAGAGAAACTAGGCCTAAGGGAAACAGAAAGACAATGTATTGCCTAAGTAATCTGTCTAATGAAATTATAATTGCCCCAGAAGGCAATAAAAGGATATCTGAGAATATCTATCTGACTGAATATCTAAGATACTTTTCTAGCAAAACATGAAATAATTCAAATTATCTGGGTGATGAAAGACTCCCTAAACGTTTTGAGGTTGACTCTATACCAGAGGTAGTCCTGAGACATCTGTTTGGATTTGGACCTGAACTTCAATAAATTGGAAAGTTTTTCAGGCTTTTTTTGGGTCTGGATAAGAGTTATTCTGACTTTGAGGGCTGGATGTGAACTGGAGTTCTTCTAGCATAGGAAGTGCTCTAATCCAAGAGATTTATTTAGGATCCATTCGAATTATGTCTCATCTAAAATCAGAGAGTGATCAAAACTGAAGCAGCAAACACATGGGAAAGCTTCTCACAACCTGATTCCACAAAGAGCCACAAACAAGCAGCATATATAGTGTCATAGGTCATCATAAATGACCTCTGAATGAATGAGCTGACCTAGTTAAAAAATTAAGAGCAAAGACCTGAATTATGCCTAGCTTATTAAACAGAAAGTTACCCAATGCTCACGTGTAGTCATTGCTGCAGGACATCAACTCTATAACCCTCTCATCTTCTACTCTTTGATAACACACAGCCACTCTATCGCTTCTCTTTTATTTGCCTCCTGGACCTATTCAACTTCTATCCCATACCAAATTCTAAGCAAGTGCAGGATTAACGCTGGGTTAACACAGAGCACAGCTAATTGTTAATTTTCTGCAGCAGGCAGCCTGTCTAACAGCCATGCCACTCCCTCCATGTGAGGTTGCTTCACAACTTGTGTTTGCTCTATTCCATTAAATTTGTTTTCTGTTACCAGTGTTACCCTCTCCAGGGTCTATCAACCTGTTAGCTCCTTGCACAACCTTGCTATGCCTTCTTTTATGATACAACCTTCCTATGCCTTCTTTTATGATACAACCTTCAAACATACTACCATCTGCCTGAGTTCATTTCCCATTCACCTAGAAAACATTTCTAAAAATGTTCGATTTCTTGTCGTCCTAAACTTAGTCTTCCTTTGTCCTTAGAGAAACAGGTGGTATTTATAGCTTCCTGAACATCTGGAAGTACCTAGCACGGCATAAGCATGCCATAAACAGGTGAGTGAATCATCACAACAGCCATCATGATGTCAAGGTGCTCTTCTTCCTGTTCCATACTTTACTTACTGTTTTGACACAACAGATTATAACCAGATTGACATAAATTCTTGTCTGACTACACATCAATGTTTGTCTTTACTTTGTCCCCTGTTCATAACCCCTACAAGCTGTAGGCTTCTGTTTAGCTGTACATTAACAATTATGCCCCTGTTTTGACCTTTTTGTTCCCAGATATGAAGAAAACCCAGTTAAATCTGATTGCACAACTGTTTTGAAATAAAAGCAGTGACTGCAGTGGAAGAGGAAGCTAAACAGGGCTGGAACCCTAGTGGTATATGAAAAGACAAAAACTGTCTAACTACACACCAAAACCAACTTCATGTGCAATTACCTCATGGAATAAAACCTAATCCAGATCTTTGAAGAAAATTGAATGGGACTTTACATGGGCTCATGCTTCATGCACCAAGGAAAGAGTGCTGGTGGGAAAAACAAGAAGCCAATGCAATAGTCTTAAACAAAGTGGATGAGCCCTGTGCAGTTGCAGGTAAGTCAGGGGTTAAAGCTGTCTCCAATAGCCAGAGGCTCCACAGCTGCTTAGAGTATCTAATTGTCAGGATCTTCGCTCACATCCAGATTTATCAAGGAGAACAGAGAGAATGCACCTTTTTCCTCTGGGGAAAAAGCATGCACATCTTCTTGTGCTTATATATATGTACATACACATATATACATACACGCACACACGCAGGAGGTAGCCTTGAGTCTGGAGCAGAAAGACAGTTTTACCCTCTTAATGGGTCTGTGTCTGACTTGTGTTTTTGCATTGGTTTCTTTCATTTTTACAACCAGGATAAGATTTGCCAGCCAGCATATCTCAAAAGACTGTTCTGTTGACAGTTACTTACTCTCTGCACAGAAATGTGAAAGACTAACTACACTTGCCAATAAATGGACTGGACTAGATTTACCATTTTTTTGTTTATTTATTTTACTGAATATTGTTCCCAAAAGCATTTTTAAACACCTCTGACTAGGATATTTGCATATTCAATTTACTTTATACAAGTAAAATATACACTCATGAGAAAGCAGCTAAACAAAATACATTAGAAGCAATATAACAGCACCAATGACCTCAGCTATCTTCCAGCCTTGGGAAAAGCAATAAAAGGAACTCCCTTTGCAGCTGCAAAGTATATTTAAGAAAGTGGCAGGGCCATGGAAAGGTCCTACTGCAGATTCCTCAGGTGCCCTCCGCAGATTTACACCTTGGAGCTATTTTTTACTAAGTCCTCTGTTATCCTTTGCATGGAACTAGTGAAAGGAAGGTAAGAAAATGTAGCCTTTTTTTTTTTTTACCTGAATTCAAAGTAGTTCCATTTTCTCCCTATGATTTTAGCTGTAAGTCACTACTCAAATAGTGTTTGCACTTCAAGATTAGCAGAGGGGGGGAAAAAACCCAAAAGCTCACAAAAGGATAGACTGAGAAGAGAAAATATCCTCAGAAACAGGAAAGACTAATAGAAAGACTTGTTAGAATTTTGCAATCGGGACCAAAATTGACCTGAGAGAATACTTTTAAACTGACTCTGAACAGTTGTAGAGCAGTTCACTTGATTTAAAAAAGAAATTGAATCCCAGATGACACAAAACCTGCTATAAATGTTTATATCCTAGGAAAGGGAAAACTTTTTCCTGCAGGGCTTGAATCAGTGTTGCCAATTCCCTTCCTCCCATACATCCAGCTGCCATAGCAAGCAGCATATAACAGCTTTCTCTCCTCAGAAAAAAAACATCCCAAGAAAAACTGCAGTTGAGATTTACTCCTTGCAAGAAAGAGCCTTTCACCTTCAGGAAAACTGCTGTTTCTTTTAGGAACACCAAGACTTTCAACTTAGCTGGAAAAGGAAGGAAAAGCTTAGAAAGAGTACTTAATATGCAAGAGATTACAGATGGAAAATACTTATTAGATCATTTAGCTCACTCATTTTCCAGTGCAGGATTGTTCTCTACGGTAACGTAACAGCGATTCCACTGAAGTTACCCACTTAGTCTCACTAGCCAGAGCTTATCATTCCAGGGAGTGTTAGTACTGGCAGGAAAAATTGTTCCCTCAGTCATCTTTATCAACTGCTTTCCAGAGCAGACACAGATAAGGGTTGAACCATTGTGGTATTACACAATGGTGCTAGAAAAACAAGGAAGATGTTTTTGCTTTTTGAATTGTGTTTTTAGCATGATGGAAAAAAACTCCACAGACCATGCCAAATGCAGGTACAAGATATCTGGGTTAACATATAGCCCACTGTAGCCGGTGGGTCAAGTTGCATATTCTGGAGATTAACTGAAACTGTAAAATGAAAAGGAAGAAAAAAGGAACAAAAAAAAGATTAAGGAGATAATTTTTGCTGTTTGCTTTCAGGGGCTCTTTCATTGTCCGTGGGAGGAGCTTCCCATAAACCTCTTGATTGCTTCATTAAAATTCTCCCTTATAACTCTCTCTTGCCATGAAAACAGCATAGCCACTGATACAACTGCCTATCATCTTGACTAATATTATTCCATTGTTTCCCTTGGTTCCCTCTTTGATTACTTCCTTTATTTATCGTCTTACCTTTTCTTCCAACCCTGCTAAGGATACAGGCCACCTTTTGATTCTGTGTTTGTGTAGACCCCTGAAAAATAATGTTCTTGTTATTGACTACAGTGTCTAAAATGTACAGTAATACAATATTACCCTCCAATAATAGATAATACTCCCCCAAAAGCACTTCTGGTTTTCCAGTTTTCCCCAGCATGATGAACAAGCTCAGACACATTTCAGAACTGTAAGCATCATGGATTTTGATTGCTTTTAGAAATCTTTTCATCCAAAGAGGACACTTTCTGTTGTATACGCTAAACAGTAGCTTTTCTCAGATTAGATCTTCATCCTCATCAAAACTTGATTTCACATTTCCAACAAGTTTCAAAGGGTGCTATTGAGCCTCCAACTTCAGCTGGCTACCTAAGCCTACTCCATCTAAAGCAGTTTTCCCAAGTAATTAATTTTTCATTACACTTGTCAGCTAAGTTTTAAAGCAAATTTACTCCCTTACATAGTTGTGGTATTACACAGAAACAAACAAAAAAAGGTGGATCTGGGAAGCTCAATTTTCATTCTAGAATTCCTGCAAGCAAAAACTGACATTGAATATGGTCAGAGTGACCCTGTTGTTACTGAGACAATGCTTCAGGACAACTCTGAAGAATTTACAGCCAATGAAGTAAGCATGACTCCAGCCCCTAGAAAATACCCTTTAGTTTGCTGCAGGTAAGGCACAATCRGGGCCATCACAAGTAGATGTTTACCAGCCTATCTGCATGGGCTCTTCTGTCAGCTGAGCATTCAGCTGCTGCTGCCTGACCAACTTTGCTCTCCAGGAAGAGCATGCAGTGTAGTGATACTTGCTGCATTTTGAGATTATATGTCTGGAGAGGACTCTTTGCCCTCCCCAGACTAGACAAAGAGAGTTTTCCTCTTAAATGCATAGAAGTTGGATATTTCTCAGGCAAAACAATGTTTGGAATGCTACTTTTCATGACTGAGTACAGAGGTAATCTCACAGTAAATTTACAATAGATTAGGAACTTTGTTATGAATCTTGTGTCTTACCTCTAACTTTAAAAGTTTTAATGGCTTTTCTTGCTTCTGGTTATTTGTAAAGCATATCGTTATGAGATTTAAATTAATCCACGTATTTTTTCCACTTAGATGGAATGGACCTAATTCATTTTGTAGATCAGATACAACTGAGTTACGTAAGGGGAGAAGCCTGTGCAACATCTATCTCAATAAGAAAAAACAAACACAAACGAGAAACATCTCATCACTTTGCTGTTAATGATAAATCCTCCTCTCTCCTTCTAATCTTCAGTAAAAAACAGAACAACATAAAAACTGCTTCAGGGTTTTATGAGACTCATGGCAGAGCATCACATGGCACCACAGTAAAACTGATTCATCTTGACCTCTCCTTTCATGACTACATGTGAAAATACATTCTAATAAAACTCCAGGACATACCCATATTTATACTGCACACTTTCTGAAGCAATATACAGAGATGCCTCAGCTGCTAAAATGAGATTAAAATTGATATTTCAATTACATTTCAAGAGTATATGTGATCACATTCTTGAATCTTTTGGCTTTTATCTTGCATTATCAGATTTATAGCATTGATAAATTATTCTTTCACTCAAATACCATTTTGTGTATATTAAATGTGAAACATGATCACTGTATTTTTTGTATAGCCTTGTAAGAGAAGAGCAAGTATTGTGTGATGTCAGTATCAGTGCAAACTAACAAATGAACATGTATCTCCCTACCTTTCATCTACAACTCTGATAGATCTGTATTCCTCCTGATATTAGAGGTTTTATTTGGTTCTCATTTTGGGTTCATTCTCAAGGCAAAATGACAGGTACAATTCTGTTGCCTGGTATATCCATGGTCCTTATCTTGGCCTCAGGGCTCCAGCTCCTTCATACAATATGCCCTGCTTCTCTGCTCCAGTTAAAACCAAAGACTAGAAATAGCGAATAATTCATACAGAACTAAATAAACTGTGCATGCAGACATATACCATCGCCCCCAGTGAAAGCCCAAAACATTCAGCGTGACCCCATGCTTCTTTCTCACCCTCTTGCAGCTAGTGAGCTGTTTGGCTGCCACATACACGGCCTGCAGGCACTGAGCAAACAGATTTTCAACAGATCTAGAGGCTTCATCCCTCCTCCTGCAGCAGCTCTAAGGGAATACTGTGGACTCTCCCTTGCTCATGAAAGACTGACATGAAGAACATCAGTAGAGAAGTGGGGGCAGGAGGGGTTACAAGCATCAAATACTCCACAGAATAGAAAGTGCATGAATAGCAAGGAAACAAAAGTGGAATATAATAACCCACTATCAAAATGTCAAAGGAGTAAGTAGGGCTCAGATGACTTATATCAGATCATGTAGGCAACTTGGCAACCTAGAAATACCCAGAAAGCACAAAGGGAACGGGAGCGCTATGAACGCTACAAATTGGCACATAGTCTCAAGATATACTCACAGCTCCTTTTACACAGAGAGAAGCTCTCAAAGATAATTGCAGGCACCACATTGCCTGCTTACTTCTTGCTCTGTATTAGAGAGAAAGACAGAATTTCAGAACAGTCTAAGTGTTCATATGAAATATTTCACATAACTTCTTTCTTTGAAGTCTTACTACTCCTGCACTTAGAGCCAAAGAGAACTAAATCATGTTTTCCACAGTGATTGACTCAGAGTTAATCCATCTTTTCAAAATATATCTGCATACATTAGGAAAAATAGTACATACACTAATTGCCTATCATCAGGACCATAGCTAGGTTGCTATCATCCAATAATCCCCATTTACAGGCTTTTCATGGATTCAGGAAAGCCTGTAAATCAAACATTTTAAGCATACAACAGGCTCTGTATTAGTTTTGCCTATGCATCATTTGCTCTTCCACCCTTGCAGTCACACCAGTGACCTAGGAAAGACCAAGTGAGAAAATCCAGGAGAAACAAAATGAGATGGGGTGGGAGAAAGAAAAAAGTTTACAATCTTTAGTAAAAGGAAGGTCTTGAAAGCATGTACGCCCTCTTGCCTTTGGAAGTTCAAGAAAGAAGGCCAACATGAAAAAAAAAATCCCTAACCAAATTTGTTAAACAATAGCAAGAAGAGACAAGATGGAGGTTTCCAAGTCAGATTTAACTTCTAATTTCTCCTCAGTGTTTTTATCCTAGTAAAACACATGCATGCGTTTAACTTCACACAGTGAACACTGATTTTGGAAATATTTGTAGAACCAGGTCCTTACTGTATCCTGCTTTTAAATGACTTCCAAGCACTTTCTGACATGTAACATGCAATTATTACAACCCAGAATTGCTCTAGTTTGAAAAAATACAAGATGAAGATCACAAAGTTGGTAAGTATTCTGTGCAATAGCATGAATAGCTTTTCCACCATGATCGCAAAATGTTCTGCCATGAAAACAGAGCAAGGGGACTAAACAGCAGTCCTTCTGCCAAAGTCATGCCTAACAGAGAGGGCTTCCTTGAAAAGGGAAGAAAGAAAGATTTTCACCATGTTTAAAGAAGTAGGTTCTTCCTCATCTCCTGATCAGCAAATGCCAGCAGATGCTTTCTGAAGACTTTAACAACATCTACATAAACGGAAAGAAGGAACAGGCCTGCTTTCCAGCTCCTCAAACCAAAAATCACTGGTCCTCCCCAGCATTACTTTTCATGTCCCTCACCATGGCTGACTAGGCTCACATCAAGCTGGACCTGTGAGACCTGTTTAATTTTTTATCCCTCTCTGCAGCAGAACATTAACGGGTGACAGCTTTTGGGGAGCAGATTCCTGTTTGCACACATTAAGAATGACATGGGGTAGGATGCTGTAATTCTCCCAGCACAATGCATTTCATAAATTCCACCTTCTAATTATCTAAAACCATTGAATTATGTAGCAACTACATTAGAGACACAAACTGTTCGTTATGTAGTTAAGCTTTGCAAGCTTAAGGGGCTATAAAGATATATACATTTTATTAGAAAACTAGATTATATGTGGGACTATGACACCACTTTATAAGCTATGCTATTTGGACCTGAAGTGATAAAATACATCAATGTCATGTATTGCATTTCTATTGTGTAGCAAATTTTTTTTTATCTCTCTCCCCCTTATATCCGTACTCTCTAATCTGTACAAATCCTATTGAATTCTACCAATGTCATTTGGATTGTTTGATCTTAAATTCATTTTATGACACAAGAAAATTTATATTCTGCTCTTCATCCCATCTCATGAGTCATTTATACGAAGTGATAGTGGCCCTAAAACTAATCCCTGAGGTTAGGCCATTAATGTTTTTTCTTATTTGAGAATGTTTTATTAATTGTAACACTCTGCCTCCTTTTTGCCAAGGACCTTTTTTGGTTTCCTTTTCTTTCACTATAGTCCTAAAATGGCTTCCCAGCATCTTTACTTCCTTCAGTACCACTGAGGATTCCTTGGGAAGACACAAATATTGTCATCTGCAAACTCTGAAATACAATGGAAATTAAAAATAGCTTTTTTGGGTGGGAAGACTGATAGTCTCCCCTTTTACATCTTTTTCATCACAAATAACTTTAATTTCTTTATTTCAACACTGAACCCAAGTAAAACAGCCAACAGGTTCCTTTTTAGTCAGACCTCTTCTCCAAAAGACCAGAAATTACCCTCAGTTAATTGTTTGTTACATGCATCCTCAATCTGTTAGCAGGGAGTTCCTTTCTTGAAAAATGGTAGAGAATATTTGTAGCAATAAGAAAAAAGGGCTTATTTAATATTTATTTATTTATTTTCCTGGTAGCATTTAGCTCTAATTCCAAAATCTTTATGTCTGCATGGAAATCTTCTGAAGTCAGTAGGACTGCATGTGGCTACAAGTATTCTGTCATATGGAGGAAATTTATATTGCCTTCTTTTAGAACAACAGCAGCTGTGTGMGAGAACAATTCATTGGAAATTAATTAATAGCAATCTACAGCTTTGCCCATTCTCCATGGGTGTTGACCTTCTAATAGGAGAGTTTAACGTTGTTCTTTCACCATTTTGCCATGAGATAGCTTCCAGAGGTGTGTCAAAAATATTATGGCCACTTGATGAAAGACCACAACCAATACAAAATTACTTATCAAGTAAAAAAAAATCAAGCCATCTTTAAAAAATATCTTAATTTTGGCAGAATTTATTTTGGAACATATGGATTTCATACAGTTTTGTCATTGCACATCCCTTAGGTAGTCTTGAGGCTTTATCATCAACTCCCTCTTTCTGCACTTATGGGAAATGGACATTTCTACAATTAGCATTTTAGAAGTAAGATGACGTAGACCTCTCACTTAAATTTTACATTGACACTTGGTGAATATTTCTTTGCGGGCCACAAAACTCCTTCAAATTTAGCCATTTCAGTGTACTGGACTGATAGCAATGAAAGGGGTGTTTGAACAGTCTTGAAGAAAAGAGGAGGGGTCATTCCACATTTAAAACCACCACAACAAAAAACCCCAAACTCTCTTCCCTGGACATCAAGGGATGCTCACCCAAACATACCTTGCTCTTGTGGCTTGACTCCATCATGCCAGCCCATATGGACCAAATAATGTTAAAGAAGTCCTTCTCAGTGAAGCTTCCATCCAGGCTTATTCCTCTCAATTCCCCAGGGTTTTCATGTTAGTTTTCTTCTTCGCCAAACAAGGCTAAACGTGCTACCAGCAGTCTGCATCAATGTCGCCACTCCTATCCAGATGCTCGCTCTTCACCAGTGATACTACCATAAAATTGCTATTATCCTCTGCCAGTTGTCTTCCTGTGGAACAGGAGTATGTACCTCCATGGCTGCGTGGTACATGTGCACGCATATTGTCCATGTTACAACTTTAATGTTACATTAACCTGTGACAGCTGATAACATTTTAGCAAGAATTGCTTTAATGAAGTTAGTAAATCAGTAAATACGTACTTCTAGGCACAACAGAGACATCTGAATTAACCGGAAATGGATGAAATTAGTATGCTTACAGAAAAAAAAACAGTGAAATACATGTTTAACCTTTCTATATCCTGTTTAGTACAGTTAAAGAAGATCTCTGCTCACAGACATATATTCACACACATTTTCAACATTTTAAAGAACACTCTGTTAATAGTTGTGCATATCTGCCATTCTTTCTTATCTGTCAAAGAGAAAGATTTTCCAGAAACAAAAAACTGATGGGCTGCTGTGTGTGTACACCAGTACCCTCTGCTGAATGGACACTGACCCACCAGACCCTTTGGGAGTGCTCTAACAGATACTTCAGAGGCTCAAACTGGCAGCACAGCAAGGCAAATCCCTTTCTGAAAACAGTTGGGATATGACCCAAAAAGAGACAATATCACCCTCAGAGTCCTGGAGGACAGTGTTTCCAATATGGCTGTATTTTCCCTGTCTTACAGCTTCCTGGAAATCAACAGTGTTACACTGAACAGAAGTCAAAGTGACATTTGGTATGGGTTTTTTTAATTATTTTTAACTTCTATAAGCCTTCTTGGCAGGCCACCTTTTTAGCTTCTTTTAATGTACACAAAGAGAAGTTTTGTAAGACAATGCTAATAATGAGATGAGATTGTCATATCTGAATGAACACCAGCATGAAGTTACAAAGGCGCACCTATTTTGACCACAGCTGTCATGTTGCACATGGTACTCTTTATGATGAACTGCCTTCAATCTTAGTTGGTTTTTTTTTTCTCCTTCTGTTTCTTTTCTTTCCTGCTGTGGAGTGTTTTTTATTCATTACTGGTAGCAGGCTTGTCCTCATTTTATTTTATTCCTCCTGCTGAGGTGCAGTAAAATAAATTAGTTTAATACATTTTATAAAGGTAGTTGTCTTAATTTTCCCTTTGGTATGTCTGAAGATACAACTGCTTTAATAAATTGGTATTAAGATAGTTGGCTTTAAATGTTTCATGATTTTCTACCTGCTGTGGAAGATGCAAAGTACTTTAGTCAAATATTTTTAAAAGTGCTGGAATCAATTTTTTTCCTCATATTGCTGCCCTGAAGATACACATTTGGCACACTAAAGATTTATTTCTTGAAAATGTGAGGAAACAGTGTAGCCTGGTTGGTTTGATTGCTTTGATTCTAAGCTGTTCAGAGCTTAGAAATAAATTCAACTGGGAAATACAGTCATTCTCTCAGAAATAGAGCTTTTCACATCAGAATATCTGTATCTATGTCTAGTTATGATTTCTGTAAGGGTTTTTGCTGTTTTTACCTATAGGAGTGTTATGTACATCTAGATCAATAAACCCTGACACAAAGAAGTATATAGAAATCTAAGTCCTATTTCAATGAAGATTTACATGCTTAGAGTAGAAAAGTAAGCAATTCAGGTCTGAAAGCTTTTTAGTTGTCCAGGCAAAATCTCTTAGTCAACCAGCTCCATGTAGCAGATGCTCAGTTACCACTCAGAAATACCCACAGCAAACAATGTTTTCAATGACAACAGTGCTATGAACAAAATAGATACAAGAAGTCAGATACCCATCTGGGATAAATAATCATAGCTTCTTGACTTTAATGTGTCTATGAACAATTAGCTTTCATGAGTGTTTGTCCTGGAGAGAGAAGCAAGGGTGCCACAAGTATTCTACAGAGAAATTAATTACTTTTGTAAGGTGGCACAGGAGAAGTGTTTTTAAAATATTATAAGAAAAGCAGAGAAAAAGAAAAAGGTATGGTCTCCTTGAATATTTTTATCTCAAGTTCTCAGATTTGTGTACTTTCAGAATAAAATACACAAAGGTAGCACAGAGAGTTGTATGCTTCCTTTTGACTAAACAGGAGTATGTATGTTCTGTATCACTTAATGGCCTCATTACAGTTATTTCTGTGGTGAAAATAAAGCCATTCATGTGGAAAAACAGATCATATGGGAGCTTAGGTATATAATATTTATGCTCAAGCTGATCTACAGACAACATACTCTGGTGATTAGCTAACTGATGTTGGCAGTCTGCATCCATGCTCCACCAGCATTTAAAAATTGAAATCTGTTACACAAGAGTCCATGAAGAACTATAACCAAGAAGACAAAAAGAAGGGGGGGGGGGGAAGAAAGAAATCTATTTCAGTACTGTCACTATTTTTTTCAATATTCTAAGATAATGTAAAATATCAGAGGAGACTATAAACCAAAACCCTGATATAAAAATCCTAGAATGGAATGTTTCCTGAGAAAAAATAGAGAGAAGTTTAATCATGCATGGCTTAGCATTCAAAATCATCAAGTTATTGTTTATTCGGATCTTCTTCCATCAATCAAATCTAAGACACTTGTATATATTTACAGTTTGATGATGGCTACCTAGAAATCCAAGCCATAAATTAATTGGGATGCAGTTTGAGGTACAAGGTCTAGCAGCAATTAACTACATCACCAGAGTTCAGTTGTCATGCTTTTGTCAATTCCACTTTTTTTGGTAAATAATGGATGCAATTATATAAAAATGCAAAATCATGATGAAATACTCAAGACCAGATAGTGATAAATATTATTCATATATAGGCATGCAAACATTATGGGATGATTCTAAGCATAGTCTAAACACTCTGTATTTAATGGTTTTATGACAGCCATGTTTATTTATATCAAATAAATATTTCTACATGTGTGCATGCAAACATACAAATGTCATATTCTTATATACTTGTTTTAAATTCTATAGGAAAAAGATATCCCTTGCCAAAGGATTTAGCAGAGCATAATGACTTAGCAGTTATGTCAGTTTCTTTCAGAGAAATGGAAAATATTTCTTTCCTGAACGTGATTTGTCTTCCCCACTAACAATCTCCTGAGACATTTCTCTGCTGCCAATACCAAAAAGT
This sequence comes from Phoebastria nigripes, assembly GCA_035582835.1. NCBI lineage: Eukaryota > Metazoa > Chordata > Aves > Procellariiformes > Diomedeidae > Phoebastria > Phoebastria nigripes. The sequence goes on from JAYKAV010002946.1 coordinate 183,408, forward strand.
CATAAAGTTGAAAAGTACACTCCAGATTTTTCTACACCATCTGTCACACAGACCCTTTTCCTGACTTTCACTCTGTGTCATGACATATATTGCACTGATGTTTTATAAGAAACTGAACACCCATGCTGTACTGTCAATGTTTTTACTTTCTTAGCTTTTCAAGGGCGAGTATTTGGCCCATTATTGCTATCATCTTCACTCAGGACATCCCTGAACACTCCCACAATGGGATCCTCCTGCGATGGGCAGGCCCTGTCTCTCCCAGCAGGAGGAGGTCCAGTCTCTTGTGGTTAACATGACCTGGCATGGACTTCAGTGGCTTTAAAATTCTATGGTATTTGTGTACAGGGAAGAAAACTGTTAACATAAACAGAGGATAAATACCATTATACTCAATTAAAAGCAGAAAAATATCATTTGCCATCTTTAAGTTTAACCCTAACTGTCTAAAAAAACCAGAGAATTTTTAGCAGCAGTGCATGCTGTCTCCAGCTCCAAGTGCATCTCTGATGTTTCAACTCTTCACCTTTCCCCTGTTTCATTCTTCCCTCTACCATTTATTATACAGTAAGGGAAAAGAAATTGCTTTCTGGCTTCTAGAGGTGACCAAAAGAAGCCTCTGAGGCATGTAATTAACACAATCTATTAATGGCACAAAAAGTGCACTGCAGATGAAGTCTAGCTTCCCCCAAAGCAGACAGATTACCACTACTTCCTAACAAGACAATGCAAAGATAAAAATCCCATGCAGCAAACTCCATCCAGCCTCACTGTGTACTCAGCCTCTTCCACTGATGAATCAAATAGACCTCAGTCAGCAATTTAGCATTTGTGATAATACTTGCATTGGAAGAATAGCTATTATAATGTCTATATGGTAAGAAAAAAAACTTTTAAACTTAGCGTATAATATAATTTATTTCTCATAATGTTATTTTTCAAAGCACTGTATTTTTCAGCTGTTTTTTTCATAACAGTTATTCTGTTACTCTGAATTAACAGTTGCTTATCCCTGGGATTTAGCTATGGCTTGATGGCTGGACTGAAGTTTAGTTTTAAACTGTGTAAGTAGCATAAATAATAGGAAAAAAAAAAGTCATCTGGGAAACTGACATCCAAGAAACACTTTACTGAAGATCAGATAGTTCAGTTTTCCATTTGTGAATCCAAGGAAAAGGGCTGATTATGTTTTTCTAATCTGTTCTTTTCTCTAAAGACAGTTGAGGTCTTTTTAGATAAGTGTTTTAACATAGAACAAAATTACCTTAGATGAACAACAAAAAATATGCAAATTAGTTTGGTATTAGCAAGGCTTTTGACACCAAAGTAATTAAATGTTTTTTTTTTTTAATGTGCAAGTGCAAAGCCAAATCTAAAGTAGTCTTTTATTTGCCCCAGATTTTAAAAATAAGGTAGTCTAAGTGGTATATATGACAGTTTGCTCTGTAATTCAGTGGTCACTTTTCATTTTCTATTCTGTCATTCCTACTAGCATCAGGGAGGAAAGAGTGCAAGTTTGAAATCAATAACATTTTTGGATAATTCAAAATGTAGTTTAGCTCAGTTTTTATCTTTAGTAGTGACTGAACCACAAAAGTAGAAAAGAATCTAAACTGTGAAGTTTATCACTGGTTCTTTTTGCTTAAAGAAAGATTTGGAGCTTACAATTAGTTTATGACAATCAGAGAAACAGAAGCAAATTATAAAATTCAGAGCCAGGTCCAGTTTAAAATATATGTCATATTGTGTCATCAGTTTGTGTAAATATTTATAAAAACATTTGTTTATGAAACAAAACAATTAACTTTGTCACCTACCTTCTTAATCCACTGGAAATAATTACATAAAATACTTTGAGATCCCTAGGAGAACATTAGGAAGTCTTTCTATTGGCTTTTGTGCACACTTCAGGAGTATTATGAGCACAGATTAGTGACCATTTACTCAAGGGCCATTTGTGGGGGATGCTCAAAGGTAGCATCTAAACTAGCAACTGTATGAACATTCATAAAGTTGATAGATAAACAAATAATGAAATAAAATGCATAAGGCAAGGCAACTTGTTATTTTTTATTAGTATCTAGCTTTGTTATTCATTATACCAATGTATTTGTCTTTTCTTTTTTCAGCCCTCTTTTCCTTGGAAGCTTACCGTTCAGCAACAAGAAGCTGGTCAAGAGTCACCTAGGATGGCTGACAGACATTATCAGTCTTGTTACATGGTAATCATCTTCCCTATTTCTCACTGTTCTGGTACAGAAAATATTTACTCATATAAGGTTTGATACTGCAAAGGCAGTAAAAGAGCTCGCAAAAAGTTACTAGTTTTCTCAGCACAGTAACTCTACAACGGAAATGTTCATCTTTTATTCATTAGTTTTTAAACAACCTCATCTATAACCCCACAATTTCTCTACCTGGGTGTTTCCTATCTACCTGTGCACTCGCACTTTTCTCTGGATTATAACCGAAGACAGACCCTTGACTCGGCAGGGTTGCCCAGGTTATAAATTGGAGGCCGGTGTAGTTTGTGGATTTGCTTCCTTCCAGTGCAGCTAATGCTGCTTAACCCAGGCAGGCACATGCCTACGTTTCCCTTCCTTGAGTCTCTCCCTGCCCCAGGCAGAAACAAACCGAAGATGAATTCCCTGTTTAACATACAGAGATAGGGAAATTTGCTGCTAATTACAGTGGTTAGAATTCCTAATGGGTGGGAGGGGGGGTCTCCCGAGCCCACCCCATTCCACAGGCAATTCTCTTAGGTTGTTAAGTTTCCCTGCTCTTTTTCAGAAAATTTCTTAACAAAATTACTAGCAGCCTTTATCAAGCTGATATTGTAATTACTTTTGGGAAACAAATGGTATCTGAGGAAAAAGAAAACCACACTTCCATGCTTAATTTAGTAATGGGAAATTTAGAGAGAGCGAGCTCTTAATAAATTCTCATCTCTTTCACAAGTGGGATGAAATAGGCCACTAAAAGCTTCATTTGGGAGGTTAATATTAACAAGCAGAACCGTGACCTTAAATCCTAGTGCCTTTACTCTTACGAGACCTGAAAAAGTTTGACCCCTCACAGAAATCTGGGGTAGGGGAGTGTATGGGCTCAACTGTCCTCTTCCCACATTTCACTGCATCACCGTCCTCTCCCTCTCTTTGTAGAAGTAAATTACTTCTCCCCTTTTCATGTAGAAGCTCCCATTATGGCTGAAAAACTGTTACAGATAATGAATAAAAAGAACAGAGTCTGAACTCCTATCCTAACCTTGTCCTCTCTTCTCATGCTAACTGTAGGGAGTGTGAGGAATTAATTCTTTGTTTTCTCACAAGCTTGGACAACACTTAATGAAGAAAACTGTGTAGTTAGTCTTCGAGAATCAAGCCTATGCGCAAGAAAGGCAGGATCCTGCTACAAAGTATAACAGAAGAATTCTGCCTGACCTCACACCCTTGGAGCAGAAAATCTATAAATCTTTCCTTCCCTTCCTTCAGCTTTGAAAACCTACATATCCTGTGATAGACGAAATTTGCAATCATTTCCATAACCTCCACCCCTCAATACTTCTTAACGTAGAAGCAATCAGAGGCTTGTATCCTTACATTTTTTTTATTATTCCAGTTTGAACTTCAAATTCCTGAGTAGTTGATGCACATCGCAATAATAGATGACGTATAAGAAAATGCAGACTTCCTACAAGGAGGTGTTGGACTTTATAAATTGTAGGCTTATTGACTGGCAATTATATGTTTAGAGTGGGTCTGAGTAGAGCCCTAAGTCTCCTCCCACTGACATTAAAACCCTGGTTCCCATTTCTTTAATATGAACACAGTCCAACACTGAGGGTTTTTACAAAACCCATTCACAAATTAATTCTGGATGCTTGAACATAATAATTTCATGAAGCTGTATTCTATCAGAGTAGAATCATGTCACTCACGCAAACTTAGCTACACTAAAATCAACTGAAGCTGTAAGCCCTCTCATTTGAGAAAGATGATGCTAAATAAGTGCCAAATACCAGTTCCTAGTCCTTCCTGGCATATATGTAAAATTCTGACCTCATCAGAGCTATGCTGATTCACAACAGCTGGGGGACTGGCATTTTCTGGTTTTAAGAGTTACACAGGGAGATCTCTGGTAACAACAACTGCATCTCGCTGGTAGGGCTAAAATTAAAGTGGGACCACATGCGAGCTCTGGGAAAGTACTGACCTTACATTTGCAAGTTCACAATCCTATAAAAATGCTTTAAAATGTGCCAGAATATGACATTTCCATATTACTACATTTTCCAAAGATCCTTCTTAATGGTGCTAGGATACAATTAAATGATTAAAAAGAACAACAGAAATTACCAGTAATAAACTGCCCTATTTTAGGGGACTGTCATGTTCAGTGCAAAATGTTCCTTTTTGTTATAAACCAACCATTATTCTTTAAATATGTTGCTTTTGTTAACATAGGAGGATAACTAGTTTTAGTTTAGTAGGTTGTTACATAATTATAATAAAAAAAAAGTCAAAGCATTTGCATAGAAAGCCTGGGGGAAAAATCCTATACTTACATATCTATACTGAAAAAAAGAGCACTTGTTTGTAGACACAAAATGTATGTAGGGCAGCAAAGCGGAGCATAGGAAATTGAACTGAAGGAGAGAGTGAGTGATTTTAAGGGCTGTTGTTGTCAACATATACTGCAGCTCTAAGTACTGACAGGTGAATTTCTGGAAACTTGGTTAGAATATACAGTAAATCTAAAAGTTTTTCCCAAAGTCTTTTGTCTGCACAAAGGGTTGAAATTCCTATACAATTTCCTCTTCTGCTTAATTTGGAGAGTGTGAGATGATTCAGGAGCAGCCTTCTTAACCATTAATTTTTTATAATATATATATTCTCTGTATGTAGCTGGAAGTATAGAAACATTCAAAGTAGAAAAAAAAATTATTTTTTTAAATTAAAAAAGTTGAGCTCATGCTTTTATTCACTAAACTTTTCAATGATAAAACTGTTAATGCCTTTGAATACTGAATAACGTCTTTGAATCTCTTCAAATTTCTTCTTTAGAAGTTTTCTGAAATGCCTTTGGTATAAATGAAAATTAGCATCTTCAGTGTCTATCCTTGCCTAAAGGGATGAGATTATCTTTTTAAAATAATTACTAATTTTTAATCAGAAATACTTTGGGTGTGATCTATCGTTTTAGTAACCATAGTTTTACAGCACTATATCATTATAGCTGTTGAAAATGATCAGAGTAACATCACGGCAAATCATTCTGAAAGTATTTTCCATTAAAAAAATAATGATTATTGTTAAAAGTGCTTAAAAATCCTGCCTTATATTCTATGTTATTAGAAGAATATTGTCAGAATGAACAACTTGGAAATAAGGGAGCTGAACAGAAGCCTCTATTACTTCTGCATTATTTAGTTCTAGTGTAGTGGTATTAATGCACTAATACCTACCACCACACAAGGGATACAATGCTGAAGAGTCCTATACATCAAGGACTTATCAAACTTTTGAGGAGAAATAAGGAGGTGCAGTTGATTTACGTCTCTGCTGTAGCTTTCAACAAAAAAAAGTGTCTTGCATGTGCTAGCATTTCTTGATCGTTTCCGCTACTTCAGATACTACAACAATTTTTACTAATGGAGAAGAGCTTGGATCCACATCCTTACCACTTGTCTGTGGAGGAGTGGGATTGTATATGGATATATGGATAAAGAGGCCCAAAGTCATTCCTCTGTTTTGCAGGCAGAGCAGAAGTTGGTTCAGATTCCAGTCAGGAGCAACTGTTTTGCTTTACTACAGTTATAGCCACAACTTCCTCATCTCTTAAGAAGATCACTGTATAGTGTATTCATTTGCACTTAAAAAACTAATAGTAATATCAGTATGAGTGAAGAACTGAGTATTAAGTCTCCTTGCACAGGTGTGAGTGAATAGAAGGGGCCAGAACTGTGAAGAAACCCATCAATTTGTCTATCTTTCTTTTTATAGTGTACTTACTCTCTGTGTAGCCAAATATTGTACGCCTTGTTCAACAGGGAACTGAACTGCTCAGCAGACACAACACTTTTGCAGTGATATGAGCTTTTAAATCCATTGCTTCCAACTGAAATATTCTATTTATTCGACTGCTGAGGGTGGTTCTGAGTACTGAGCTGCTGATGTTTCTGCCCTTCCAGTGATCACAAAACTGAAACCTTGCCCCTCCCAGGTGACTATTCTTTGAAAATTAAAGATCAGAATATCTCTTGTGAACAGAGGGCAGTAATACCACAGAATTTCAGCTAACATGACAAACAAATCCAATTCCATGAACCAGCACTATTGTTAGCTTAAGCTCAAAGAACTGCTAATGTTATGATTACCTATCACCCATCATCAGAGTATAATATCAATCTCTAATTACTTTTTGCTACTCTCTGAGGGATGAAAGGTGCTATCTAAACCACAAGTTTATTCCACCTTAAAAGTAGAAGTGAGAGTTCTGTAAGTCAGTTTTCAAGCAAATGAAGTATGAGCTTAAGATATTCTTTGTTATTCTCAGTATGTCCAAAAATCCTCTTTACTTGTTCTTTTTTCTTACCAATTTTCAGTATAACATCATACTGTATAGAATAACATTAGCATGCTTAAAACCAAATCACATAACAAAGACATAAAATTATCTAGAAAGTAAAGCCAGCATTCAGAGTAGTTTCCTAATTAACTGCTTCTACTTTATTGGAAATAAGGAAATTGTAGATATAAAATCCAAACATTAGTCATAGCAATAATCACAAGAGAAAAAAGTGGATGAAAGGTTAATAAGCTGTATTTGAAGTTACTTTAGAGTGTGTTCTAGATGTAATTTAGAAGACCAAATTTAGGAGCTTTCATTGCCTATGCAGTCACTGGTGAGAGAAAAGCATCTCTAGAGGCATTACACAGCACCCAATAGACTCTAAGGTATCCTTCTGTAGATGACAAAGCCATCCCATTTCACCAAAGTTATATTGCTAAAGACTCTATTAATCATAGTCTTTTGTCCACAGTTATGAGAGTAAGGGGTTATTAAGAAATGCATTAAAATTAATATTTTAAATATGCCACATTTCTATATGTTAATTATTGTCCTTATTGAGTCCCCAGGAAATGTTTTTCTCTTTCTCCCAACTACAATGTTATATACTAAAATACTCCTGTGACTGAATTGAGAAAGGAGAACTCAAAGGCGCTTACTGAGGCAAGTATGGTGCTTCTCACTGACTTTAATGGCATTAGGATCATCCATCAATACATGACTTTGCACGCATTCAGTATAGGGATTTATTATAAAATGTGATCTAATTGTATTCATGCTAGGATTTTATTCCAGGTTATTAAAAAAAATGTGTAATTATGGTAAAATATAATAAATTGTTTTTTCAGTTTTCAAATAGGTGCATATTATAGTCACTAGTGGTAGATTTTACAGACAAACAGTCAGATACAAGTAGCAGTAAACCAAAGACATCTGTTTTATGTGCTCTTCAGGCACTTTTAACACTGAGAAATGGAGAAAAGGTGATTGATTTCCAGAATATGAAATGCTATTAAGGAGATTCTGATCTTCATCATGTGACTTATTTCGCATGACATTAAAACAAATAATCCAATCACGCTGGAGCTGTAACAGCAATCATGTGATGTCCATCATAGTAGATGTGAGGTTCCTATCCCCATAGCAACATCTGTAGCGCTTATGCTAATCACTTTAAATTAACCTTGATATGAAAAAACGCCCTAGGGATAATGCTGTTGTTGTGGCAGTTCAGATGAGTAGCATGATTTTCTAATAAAATTCTACAGCAAAAATAAGGGTGATAATGAGATGTCCTGTTAGGACTTTTTTTTTAATATGCTTTGGTTAAACCAAGACGTTAGTACTAGTATCAGGATAATTATAAGTATCATAGATAATGAGCTATCTTATTGATTACTGCCCTTTCGTAACCCACTGTGGTTAATTTAGAGTGTGTACTCAGATTGAACAATTTAAAAGGTAGGAAGCTGACATGGTATCTAAAAACATACTTTATATTTTAATAGTTCACCTCTTCTTAAATGGTAGTAAAATAAGACCAAAAGTGGCTACTAGTTTCCTTTGGTAAGATCCACGCATTACAAGAGCTAAGGTACAACCCTGCAGGAATTCAGTCTAGCACAAGAAGTCTTCAGATTTTGAGCTGAACTTCTATGGCGAGAAGTCATCAGTTCAGAAGAGCAGAGTACGAACCGTTTGTTGCATAAGGTGCTTGTTACTCCCTGACTTAAAGACTTTTGAGCTCTACTGAAAATTTTATAATGAGAAATCTTTGCATAAATGAATATATCTTTACATGAGAAGTAAGTATCTGAAGAGTCTGCTGGAAGATGCAAGCTCGCATATACAGCAAGGGTATCAATAGCAGAAATAAAAAAAGACTCTTGGAGCCCAAATTCAGAACAGTTTCAAATACCAAAATCCAAGGTACAGAGATAGGCACAAGGTAATAAAAGATTATCTGGAATTAAACCCAAATTTGTTCATGTGTCCTTTAATCGCCTTAAATAAATCTAGCTTGCTTTTTTTTTTTTCTTTGTCAGGTCCCACAGCATGCTAGCTGCTCTCTGGACAGGGTGGTGGTGAGGAGAGGACCGTTGGAGGCACGTCAGCCTGGAGAAAGAGCTGGGCAGCCCTGCTACAAAACCAGGGCTGGGGTAACCCCAGCCCAGGGAGGCTGTAAGGGCCTGGTCCAAGCCCTGGCCACAGCCGAGCCAGACCCTGTCCCCGAGTCCAGCCCAGCCTTTGGGCTGCCTTCTCTGTTTTTTCTTTCCTGCCTTATAGCTATATTTTAGTGTTTATTTTACATGCATTTATTGTTACTACATAACGTTTACAGGCCTGTATTTCACAGTAGCTTTTAAAAGATGGTGCTGTGGTACCCTACTGCCTCCTTTTATGGCAACTAGTTTTAATTAGAGAAGGAAAGTAGCAACATCATTTGTCTACCAGAGTGATAGTTACATTCCTTTCCATGAGAAAATATAGATACTTACAAATACCAACTGGCTATTAGGTTAACAAGGGAATCCAATATAAGGTAGGTGAGTATAACAATTATGGCAATCCAAAGTTAAAATTTTTCTTTTCGGTTCTTCTTCCACATCGCTAGCCTTGGAGCAAGCAAGGCTATTTAATGACTTCTATTTCTACCCCAATAATTCCATCCTGTGGAATTAAAATCGATTTTCTGTTAGCTCATGAAGATCCAGTGTTGGCTCTCTCCTCTCTGATGTAAAGCCAAGCGAACGCTGTGGAGCCTCTCCATAAACTTCAGCGGACATTAAGTCAACACCTAAATATGCACCAGTGACAATGACAGAAAACGGGGACAGCAGCAGTTTGACTGCCAGTAGGGAATCTCAGTATAAGAAAGCAGTGCCAAAGTCTTTTTATATTCTAGCTATTGAGAAAGTAAGAGGCACACTGTGAGCTGGAGTTATTTGTTGTTAACGAACCATCTCTGTAGCTTACAACACAAACTTCAGTAGTGAAATTACACAATCAGCAGCAATGCCCTGGAGCTGTCGCCTGAGTAAACCTGAACTGCCAGCCAAAGCCCCCGTCGTGCTTTCCTCCTGCTGTGCCAACAAACTATTGAAACGACTGAAGCCCGTGCCGCCCCGCCGCAGAGCCATGCCACATTSGAAATTTCACATTTTCTCTGTGTCCAGTCTTTCTGGGTCACGCAAGGAGTCTCAACAAACCAAGTTYTCCACCATTAAAGGAGCGACACCAGAGCGTAAGGAGTTTTTCATTCATACATATCTCAGCTAGGAGTCTTTTGTACATCAAAGTGGTTGCATGGTGAGATTTTGCACCATCATAAAGAAATTAACCACAGTCTTCCACATTTTCTTTACAACCGCATGGAACGCCCCAGGCGCCTTGACAGTGATCACATACAGAGCTGATAACAACTGCTGATGTCAGATGTGGATTTTTCAATTAAAAGGACAATACCTTTTTTATTTCAAAATGTCTAAAATTTCTGGACTGAAATTTAGATAAGGTTTCACTGTTTTCAGGTACTGGAAAAAAACCCCACAGGTTTTAACTTAGATTCCATTCCCTAGGTATGAAAAATGAAAAAAACTTCTGGCTTTATCTGGCTTATCTTCCATTTCCTAGGGGGAAAAAAACCACCCAAACACTTTTTTATATCTACTAGAAAAATTATTTTTCTTAAAAGGAAAATTTCAAAAGTTCAGTTTTGGTTCTTAATACATACAAATAAAAGATCATATATTTTATACATAAAGCCAAGCTCTGAGATTTACACTCTAAGCTCCTTGGATCCCAGAATTGATTACATTTATCTGTAAAGCACCAGACATACTTCCCATGTTCTATAAACACCAAAGTAGCAATGGGATCTTTTGGAGGACTTGCAAAAATGGTTTTGTTTTGTGAGGTTTTTTCCCCTATCAGCTTAAGACAAATGAAAGCTAGAATAACCGAATTGCTTCCAGATAACAAAGTGCACGTTCTCACAACAAAACACACACATTTGAATAAAATGCTTTTTAAAACCAAAAAGGGGATTTTTGTTTGTTTGTTTATTAGTTTGGGTTTTTTTAACAAAATGCTTCCAATGATTTGAACTCCTCCTTCCTGCATGTGGGGATCAATTCCAGTCCCACAGAAGACAGTGGCAAAACGTCTTGTAACCCTGAATGGGGCCTGGATCTAAATAAGATAAAGAATAACTGTTGTCTTTGGCAAGATTAGAATTGTGCGGCTGTTGATATGGTTTGTAAAATGAAAATAAATCAAATTCTTGTTCTTAAGATATATCAGCTTTTTGTAGCATTTTTACTTCTCCGAGCATACAAAACAGTCTTCTTTCCCTCCTTGTTCATTACCTACAACACGCATTCTCTGATAGATGACCTTTTAAAAATATTGATAATGCCACCATGGCTATTGTGACCAGCCAGAGGGACTGTCTAATTTGACAGGAATGAGAGATTTGCCATGAACATGAATGTATGTTTACTTTGGCTTCAGGCAGACTCTTGTATTTCAAGACAATGCTATATGAAGCAGTATCCAGAACTTTCGGTGGAGTTTTTATTGTCGAGTCCTTCCTGAGACTATTGTGTCCTGGAAAACATGCCTATGCCCCAAACAAATGCTAGTGACAAGGCATGAATTATTAAACAAAAAGAAATTTTGGAAAAGCCATCTCTAATTTGCGTGTATATTCTGAGTCTGATACTGGAACTGTTTTTTGCTGGGTGGTCAGTGAACTGCTGACAGGTCAACACTTAAGAAGCATTAGCATTTGCAAAAGATGGTCTGTAGGAGAAGACATCACTGTATGCATTGTTGGCAGTAGAGTGAGAGAAAAGTACACAAAGGTGAAAAAGTAGGACAGGAGTAAATGTAGGTGAAAAAATAGGACAGGAAACCATAGTCAGCAATTTTGCACTGATACAACTGATATTGAAAATTAACCAGTCAGGTTTCCTTTTATGTTTTTCTTCTGTTTTTCTTACCGCCATGAAAGTAACATGGGCTGGTAAATTGTTGATCCTGATACAGATGAAATGGGTGGTAAAAAGTCTGTCAAGAGTATCCAGTGACCAAAGTAGATAATTTGTCAAGACAGCTAGTACAATTTTCAATAAATACATACAACAGAAAATAAAATCTCAGAAGCTTCCACATACAGAGAATCATTTCAATTTAAGTGCATCTTACAAACACTTTCCTGAAATGGGACTAATTCACACCGAGAGAGTAGAAATTTCAGATCATTACAGTAAGAGAGGTGAAATAGAAAGGAATAGCCTCAGACTCACTTTAAGTCCATCTTTACAAATACTGGCCAAATCACTTCCACATGCTGCTGCTTCCTGCAGTAACCTTTACTGCATCAGCTTTTCACCACCCAAGGCTAAACTTTTGGACAGATGAGGCTCTTTTAGTTAATATGTACTAATAAAACCATTCAAAGTTACACTCAGGCACTAGATAATCTGGTGAAGATTTTATTCCTAGATCAACCAAATTGATATTGCATAGCAATTATTTATGCTTTGTTCTGAACTCTACATGGTGCATAATAATCACATATGCTCTTGCTCAGTATCTTGTCACTTGAGTTAGTCAGCAAAAGGATGGGTCAGAAATAGTACAGCTAGAGCTGGAAATACATTTGTCTGTGTCACCTTCACACCATATGTATAATTTTATTATTATTTATTCCACTWTTCTAGTTCTTGCTAAACTCCTTTCTGCAGATGTTGGAATTGCTGTCAGAAGAAGAAGAGCACAGCACAAGATCCTTATGCTCTCCAGCCTCTCACACCATCAACAAATGACAGCAGTTACTAAGTACATGCCAGAATGTTAATTTTACCCCTAATGGGAGCCCCAGCACATGTGTTTCTTTAGCTTCACTTTTCTACAGATGCAGTGATCAAAAGAGAATCTCAATTTCTGAGCCTAACTTCCTTTCTTAAAGAAAATCAACCAGGAAGGCAGATGATGAGATTATCAAAGGAACAAATAACTAGGTCTCCAAAATGCTTGAATTGTTTTCCTTTGATATGCCAGTGTGGACAAAATAAAGGCCATATGAGTTGGTTCAGCAATTTTCAGGCCATTTGTAGGACAAGAATAAAATTTTACTTTTAAACTGTTATTCACTGAAAAAAATGTTTATTTTATGTGGCAAATCCTTTTTTATCATTCTTGATAGCCAAACCTCCAAAACTTTTTCTATGTTTTTCATTAAAAACTAACAACTATCTCAAGAAGAAAATAAATTGTCAAGCATAATCAAACAAGACACACAAAACCCCTGTCATATATCCCCTACTTGCTTTTGAGTACTTAATGGCAACGAATTTACCCATAGTATTTAGGGTCTATGTATTTTTATAAACACACATTCTCTCTGACTCTGTGGATTTTTTTAAAGAGTTGCCCAATTGAAGAATTATCTGTGAACTCTTTCCCACATTTTTTTGAGGTTATTGTCAGAAAAGAGACAGTACAGCATAAGAACCTCATGGATTCCACCCACCCATAAACAACACCTACTAAATGTATACATACACATATATATATATATGGATTTGAAGGCAAAAAAGAAAGAGGCAATATGTTTTCCTACATCTTCAGGATCTTTGAATTAATGAAAAAAATTCAGCCTTAGAATTGGAGGAACCGGATTTTTAATTTTCCAGCAATATTAACATTCAGCCATACATTCATTGTAAGAATATTTGAGATAATGGAAAACACAGTTCTCATTAGAATTCTATGTCATACGGTAACAGAAAAATGAAAAATGACTAATATATTATTTGGACACCATTTTCAAAAGGATTCAGCAGTGGCCTAACAGACTAGGTGACTTCAGGAGAAGATTGTTAGGTCAAACCTTTGAAAAATACGTTACTTAACRCCACCCCATTTTTACCTTCTCACAGCAGCACACAGGGAGTGAAATCCTGGCCTTATGTAATGCTATGGGAACTTTGCTATTGACTCAGCAGAGATAAAATGGGTTCTACCATAGTCCATTTATGTCAAGGGAAACAATGAGACAAATATAAGGAAACACCAGTTATCCTACTTATTCACTGCTTTCTTCAAGAGAGACTGAGAAAATCAGGGCAAAAAGTATTGGAGACTGGAGATTTTACTGAATCAAATTCTTTAAGAAATCAGAAGTGTTACCTTTTTTCCTACTTATATTTGTTTGTTGGCTTTTTTGTTTTGTTTTGTTTTGTTTTTTCACATGGGAAAAACAATATAGGAGGAGAAATATTTGAATGGTTGATTTAGAGTCTGTTTTACCTCTGGTCTCTCAACAGACAGGGACTGCAGGTAGGCTCAGGTTGTCTGAATAAAACTGTCACAATGTGGGATGTGATGAGAAGAATAATGAAAACCACTTCAGGAATATTTCACTATTGGCTGTTTGACTGCAAAAAACTCTTGCCACACTCTGCCAGCAAAGGACTGATAAAACTGCTACGTAGCAGAGGAGAAAGCACTGCTGAAAAGGAGGATTATACCTGGAACTATCTAGAAAACACATTTTTGGGAAAAAGAAATCAAAGCCTGGGGAAAAAACATCCTAACTCACATTTAAAATTCAAAGATGCTCCTCAAGGGAAAGATGCTTCTTAAGGGGAAGAAATAAATTGGTCTGCCCCACTGAGCATCGGCCTCTGATTTTCCCTGTTGCCCAGGCTCAGGTATGACAGAGCCACCTGCCCAGGAGCAGGTATCCAGGGGCAGCTGGGAAAGGAGGGATTCCCACAGGCCAGGACTCACGGACAACCCAACTAACACAGGCTGGTGATCTCTAGGAAGCCCAGAAATGCATCGGGCAGGAACAGGGGGTGTGAGGTGGCATTATCACTTTTATCAGAGAGCTCGTTAACACTGTGATAATCTGTCACTGATTGAAAAGAGAATTGTTCGCATAAAGTAGGTTTTCTACCAGCTATACTACGAGGTGGGCAAAAATCAGTTTTATAAGGGCTTGAGGGACACCTAAAAACTGTGAAAGCTTTTAGAAATTGCCAGTTCCCAAAGGCAGAAAACCCTCATACTGCAGCAAAGCCAGGCCTGCTCACCACTCCTTTTCTGACGGGGCTGAGTAGTGATCAGGTAGGTCCCTTACTACTCCACATCTGCAACAGAGATGTAAGGAGAGGGAGACTGAATGAGGAAAAGCCTGTATATGAAATCCTCTAATGCTTGATAGTATGCAGTAAACTAATTGGCTATTAATTAGCTGATAAGAAATGTAAACACATTTTTTAAAAAGTACAAAGTAATCAATAGACACGAGCAGCTCCTAGTATCTTAACCTCATTTCAGATCAGGTGGAGCCCAACACTCTTTCCCAAACAAAATGGGCTGAGTTTGACTAAGTAATTTTTACACGTTATGTATCTACAATATGACCCATCATGAATTTAAGAAAACGCTAAACGCACAAACAGTTTGCTTGAATAGATCATTACTGCAACATTGTGTGAACTTTTTATGCAGTACTGAGGTATCCTCTTCCTATTTGTAAAAAATAACTAAAAATAATTGCTAACTGAACACTATGTTATGTAGCCTCACTTTCACCCTATCTCTATCTCTATCTCAGAGATAACTGGACTATTCTAGATTTCTCTTAAAGAAGAACTGGCCAAGGTTAGGAATTTCTCTCTTACACTCCCAATTTGGGACAAAAAGTCCCAAAAGAAAGGCTTTTTAAAAAATCAGAAGTTCAGAAATCTTGTATGTCACAATACTTTGTTCTGAATCAGTTTAGTACCACTTCTTGAACATCAAGAGTTTGGTGTTCATATGTTTCTTCGTATGCTAGGCTCTTTGATCAAATGACATCTCCTGTGCTGCATCATCTTATGACAGATTAATTTCCCTCAGCCAGAGGACAGATGTAGCATAGCCAGAAACATTATGCAGAATCATATGGACATGAGGCTCCTAAATCGCAGCTCACTGGAGACACTCTGGCAGCTCCAACAAGTAGAAATTGCAAGTGAAACTAACTCAGACAGAACATTTAACTTCAGTTCACACAAAAGAAAACAAATCAATCATGTCAAAATTGACATTTTTCCATAGAAAGTATCAACTTAAAAAGGAAACCACATATCCACAGTAGAAAAACACAAGTTCTGACTACCTTTACTAATAACATAATAAATAAAACTATAAAATATTACGTCTCACTTTTGCTTCACCACAGATACATACCTGCATCCTACCAGATATATGTGCTACTGACCTTTTTATACAGTCCCAGTTTCTACTAGGACTATTGAGCAAAGTTTATTGATGAGTTTTATTCCCGAGTGATGGAATATAAATATATTTTTATATATATTTATAATATATATATATTATAAATACAGTAATAGGTATTCCTATTTCTCCTCTTCTTTGAGGAAGGACAGCTTCACATGGTTGTGATTATAAAGGACCAATTAGCCTTTTTGTTTACTGGTTGCTAACTTAAGTCTGAGAAATCACTAGGAAATACCCAAGCAGAACCATCAAAAATAAAGGACTACCTACAATAGTACTGTGGCTACTTTCAGATTTGTAACATATTAATTACAAATCTCTTTAAGACCGTAAAAGTATTAAAGTATCAACCCAATCATAGTGATTTGTTTAGTTAATTTAGGACCTAAACTCTGTAAATGCCAAAGGAAAACGACCCTTGATCTATCTATCAAAAGATATTAGCTCTGGCAACATACCTTGCTGGACGAACTCCAGTTGAAAATTATGGAATATATTTTAGCAGACAGACTCACTCAAGGTCTGGGAACAAATTAAGTGTTTCCTTATTTTTCTATTTTCTTCTTTTTTTTTTTTTTTTTTTTTGTTTTTTTTTTTTTTTTTTTTTTTTTTTCTGTAGCTCTATGTGTCTATTACCTATCCTCTTAATAGGATTATACCATTTTCTCATTCATATTATACTGTGTTTTTCATCTTCCTTAACTTCAGAGTACCAACTCCACATTTGCCTTCTGGCCATGGCCCTAAATGCCCATTTCAGATCCTGGGAATATCTGTAATGCAATAACACTCTGGCTCTGCCTCCTTTTGTCCTTTAACCCAAGGACCTAGCTAAGGATTAAGGAATCATCAACAAGTGAGGTAAACCAATCTTTAGGCTACCTTGAGACACCACAGGTCTGATAAAACAGTACGGACAAGAGTTGGGGAATATGTTTTATAGATAAATACATATAAAACTGATAGAGAGAATTTTCATATGTTTAGCAGGTACCATGGTTAAAAAAAATCAGGAGAGTAAATCATACTTTTCCCTCCCTCTTTCCAATGGCAGCATGACAGAAGGACAAGCACATGATTTTTCTCAACTCTGAGCATCCCTTGGACAAAGCAAGAATTTTCAGTGAAATGAAAGATAAACTGTCCTTGCTCCCCCCATGCACGACAGAGAGAAACCCCCAGTAAAGTCAGCAGAGGGCTCTCCGTTGCCTCAGTAGATGACAGATGCAAGATGGTCACACAAACACTTTTTTTTTTAAAATTTCTTACTGTAGTAACAGTTTATTTTATATATGTGTGTATATATATGTATATAGGTGGGGGAGTAAGAAGAGATATATTCAAAATTATGAAGTAAAGTCAATGATATTGGATGCTGCTGCTATCTGACTTTATTTTGCTTTAATGTAAGTTTAAACTTAATCTCAGAAATGCATTAAACAGAAAAAAAAAAAAGCTTAGATCTTAAAACATGCTAGATGCCTCACAGCTTTTACTGATTTTTAATGAAATTGTTTTTTCCATACTTTAGACATACTTTAAGTTACATGAATACAACTTAGGGGTGTAATACTAGACTTCCCATTTCGAAAAACCTTTGCATCAAAATCATATTTGGACTTCTAAAGTTTGTTGTCCTGATTTTCAAAGATACTAAACACATATTTATTCACCTTGGAGCCAGAGGGCAAAGTCAGAATCAGCTGTGAATAATAAGCATTTATGAAGAACATAATAATTTATATGCCTAGAAATAGACGGCAATTTAAATTAAATGTAGGTACCAACATTTGAAAATGTTGGCCCTGGTTCACAAACATGAAAAAGACTCTAGGGATGCCATTAACTGAATTGACCTCTTGTGTGCATAATTGGCACTAAGACCAAAAAAGCCAACAACTGTACCTTTGGAAATTTAATTTASTAAGGACAATATATGATGGTTTTGTTATGAACCTCTGATTATTATGAAAACACTGATTGCATGGCCTGTTTCCTTAGAAACTAACCAAAAGGTGACACATTCTGTTGACTTTCTATTATACATTCATAACATCATCTTTCAATTCTATGTCATAAAGAATTTATGTAGGACATTAATCATGCAAGACCATTAAATTGTTATCTCATTTCAGTGATAATTGTTTACTGCTATAAATGGTTCATGTTTTGTTCCAACAGTTGGACTGTGACTAAAATGTATCCTCAGAGCAGTGTTGGCAAAGAAGATTAACTTCTTCAGAGAGAAGGAGCTATGAAAGTAGGGGAGCATCTTATTATTGTGTATGAGAAAATATGACTCATAAAAACTGTGTAATTCAATCACCAAGTGGACCAAATGAAGCAGTGGCAATAAGAAACCTAACCTGCTCACAGCTATGTGCATCTGATCAAGAGTGCTAGGGAAAAAATTTTGCAAGATCCTCATGTTAATAATGTACCTGGCCCCTTTCCCAAAATATAATGAAGAGGGTATAAAACGTTTTCCTTTTTATAATTGCTTAAAACAATGTGGCATGTAAGCTGAAATGTAATGAAACTGAACTATGAAATATACATGCAATTATGAAGAAAATACAAACTGCAAAAAAAAAAGTCAAGCATTTACAGAAAGGCATGTACATAAAAAACAGCAAACCTGCCCCCCAGCATAACTCAGCTAATCAGAGTTATGCTGTGCAATGCAATGATTTGTCACATGCTTTTAGATTTCCCTATTGACTCCTGTGTGGAATAAGAATGGGATTAATTTAAAGCAGTCCTTTAATCCCAAGGGTGCCATCACTAATGCTGCTGTCTGTTACTGCTTTCTAAATGGAACCCAACGATATATTTTTCTGTAGCGAAGTGTCTACTTTATGAGCATAATAAATAGCACCGACCCTTTAATGACAACTTTAGCTTTGGCCATTATGGTACATTTTAAGTGCTTAAAAACACTAATGGGAGCTATATAGTGTTAATTATACTTAAGATATGAGTGCTGTACACAAGAACAACTGCAACATTAAGTAAAACACTTCTGCTAATCCTAATTATAGCCTGTATAGAAGAGATAAGAGAAATCAAGTGCTCCTTCTACAGCAAGTTCTTAAAATAGCAGAGACAGGAAGGACAAATTGGCTGGAAAAACACTGGAAGCACCTTCTAGCATAGGACTTGATCCTTATTTGCACCATTTATATAAGCAGCTACTTGCGTGAGTTCTGCTGTGCAAAAGCAGCTATATATAKAGAGAGAGAGATATATATATCTCCTGGCCCTGTAATCAGCCCTGTACAGGACTAATCCGTGCCCTGTCAAAGCCAGCTGGGCTCTGTATAAACATGAATCAACACACAGACATTAATCTGAAAGAGCAGGCCAGAGAGTTTAAGAATACAGGGATGAAGGACAGGCTGAGCAGGAAAGTCTAGATTCACCTTGACTAACTCTACGCGTTTAACTCTGGTGCCTGAGTTCAGAGGAAAATTGCTGCGCCATTTTTATACCTGTTAGATTTCCAGGGATGATGCAGATTTTCCTGTAGCAGCTATTCGTGCCTGTTTATCTCCACAGACCACAGAAGAAATCTAAGGTGACTATGCTCCACTTTAGGCAACTCATCATTACAGTTGGTAACATTTCTCAAAGTGTGACACTTTACCTAAGTTTGCATAAGGTGTTCGTCCCTGGCCTAGAACTTATGGCAACAGATCACAAACCAGTTCAACTCCTGCGGTAAGTAATCACAGCAAATGTAAAACAATAGATAAGGCCAACTTAATTATCATTACATACTGTGCTAACAATTCTAGATGCATATAAAGCAATTTACATCCTCTGCAAGAAATAAATACAAGTATTGATGGAACTAGGTAAAAAACCCATCTTCACTGAGCCAATGGCCATCCAGGGATATATAAACAAATGACATAGCTGTACAGAGAAAATTATAAAGCAAGCCTCTTTCAGAAGGTCATGAACATCTAACAGCAATAATTGAAAAGCACAGAAAAGGAACACGTTCAATGAAAGCACAGTTTAAAATGTATTGTTTTTTTCTTCCACATGATACAGTCCGATGGCTTACCGTTTCAACGCACTTATTTTCAGCCAGTTGAGGCCTGAGTTGACATCAGAAAGAACACAAACCTAGAACTTCCTATTCTTCAAGTACTCCGAGACTTCAGCTACTTTCTTAGTTTGCAAATTAACCAGGAGAGGAAGTGACAAGAGACTTCAGCATGCTGCTGAAGTACTGACTGGATCGCTAGCAAAACCCAACCTGTGCCACTCTTTTATCATTCAAATACATATTTTGTAAGCTCCATTTCTGTTCAGACTTCCAGTAACAACTGTATCTTGTTTACTATGTCCGTACTCAGCACTTAAAGTGTTATTTTCAGCATAACAGTCGCTGTTAGTCTCCTCCTTTTACAGAAGGTTCCCTGAAGTTATCAGCAGCTCAGTCATCAGGATGAACTAGGACTTTGGTTCCAAAATGAAAAGAGAGAAAAACATAATCTTCTGAAAGCAACTGTTTTGCTTAAAGCTAGGTCAGTTAGGTTTTCATGGCTACAGCTAAATGTTTTATCTACAACTTTGCCAGCACTTGCTTGAAGGTAATTACTGAAGAATTCTTAAATTTAACCATTGTTTACATTAAAACTAGTGCAATAAACTTCAGACATGCGTGCGACAAAAACAAAAAAAGGCAAAGCAAAGCAAATGTGTCTGCAACTGATGGCATCTAATTACTGTGGAAATAGAGTGTGGTTTTCTGTTTTGTACAGTTTTTTATTTATCCTACTGTTCCCACTCTGCTGTTTCAGACATAGCTATGTGAACGTTTGCAACGTTATGCATTTTAAGGAAAATATAGGCAGGGCCTAAGAAAACGATGGTCATACACTGAGGTAACATCTGACAGGTTCAAGCTACCAGACACAAATGCAGCCCCCACATCCAAAGAGCCATGACCTAACAGTATAACAACATGCAACAGGGGAAGAACCAGAAAAGTAGCAGTTCTGAGGAGGACAAAGAGACAATAAAGATGGATGCATATTTTTGTTCTCAGACTTGGCAATCACGATAGTGACCTCTTGGGTAAAGCACAGAGTGTCTTACAGAGGATGTGTTGCAATTATTAATTAAAGCTTTTAGAACATTTTGAATACAAAGCCTTTTGAAGACAGAAAACGCTAAAACATGTTGTTATTCTAAATAATAATAAAAAATGTTCCAATATCCTGCAGAGATTGTATTGCATCAGCCTTGATTTAACACTGAAAAACAATGCATCTGTTTAGCATCTTACAGATTTATTCACATTGAGTATTCAAAAGAAGTGTTCTTTGAAGAATCCTTATCAACTCAAAATGAGTCTTTTATAAACTGCAAAACTGTAAAAGCAGTTCTTCCTTTGCCATCTTTATAGATCTATTTTTCAAATACGCTTTCTTCCTCTTCAGATAGTAACAGATTTTCTTTTTGTGCTTGAGCTACAGCACAGAAAAAGGTGCAAATGTTTTGACCATTACAATTTGATATTCCACACTGCCTTGGTAAGATGTCAGAAATCGTCCTCATAATTTGTAATCCATCTAGGACTATTTTTGTAAAACCTTTTTGACACATAGTTTGTTACTGGTCTAGTACTTTCTTTGGTACTATTTCTACAAGACTGCCAATATTTATTTCGCCATGGTTAGGTAACTCTTATAAATATGGAGAATATATGCCCATTTCCTAAATCGACATTGACAATCCATAATATTTAAATAGAATTAGCATCACCAATTTTCAGTGTAGAGTATATTCAGAGGGCTTGCTGCAGAATGCACAGGATTCAGAATAATTAGCATATAAAGCTACTCCTGCCATTTTGCTCTTCTATTTATATTAGAACTCATTACTGTGCAATCATATTTCAGAAGTAGTGATGCAGAATTTGGATGTGACAATGATTCAGGAATGAGCCAGCCAGCAAATTATCTGCAGGGACTCACAGACCTTTCTATAATATCTGCCCACCTTGGCATCACTCCAAGTAACTGCATTTTCATGTCACTCAAGAGTGCTGCCTGCAAGTCGGAGTGCCAGCTGATCTGTATTGCAAATGATACAAATTGTTTCATTCATAAGAGGCAGAATTCATCTCGATAAAGTCAAAGGCAGCGAGGGAGCAGAGGCAGTCCTAGCCTCCACCTGTAGCCCTGGCGCAGCTCAGTGGGGCTTGTGGGGGAAGATAGGGGCCAGGCTTGCTGGACCCTGCCTGCAGGACCCTGGGACTTATCCCCTTCTATACAGGAGCTGATAGATGCAAACACTGCTGGCGAATCAAGGTAACAGACCAGACTGTGGAGCTTCATCAGAAGTTTTAGATACAAGGAAGAAATGCTTAATGACGAGGGTGGTGAGACACTGGAACAGGTTGCCAAGAGAAGCTGTGGACGCCCCATCCCTGGAAGCATTCAAGGCCAGGTTGTACGGGGCTTTGAGCAACCTGATCTAATGGAAGATGTCCCTGCCCATGGCAGGGTGGTTGGACTAGATGACCTTTAAAGGTCCCTTCCAACCCAAACTATTCTGTAGTTCTATGACGCTAAGTTAACACCTGCTGAACTGCAGGGCCAGCAGGTTATTTGGCACACTGTGGATGCGTGAGGGTACCGATACACCATCTGCTTCTGGGGGTAATCCCAATTTAAGAGGCTGCTGCTATCCATGGCCTTTCCAGCCTTCTTGTTTCATTCTCAAGTCTAGGGTTGTAATTCATCGTTCTTTCAGTTGTATCTAACCATTTGCAGTGCTGAACAGTAAACTGAACAATGAATATCTATCCTTTAACTTGCATATATATACACACACATATATGTATTCTGGAGGATTATTTCTATACAGATCATTTCAGACTGTGAATGGGCACAACTAAAGGAGTGGTGAACTGCCTAGTCTGAAGGTGCATCCAGAGAGACAGGATGCTGGCTTGTGCTGGCTTTCCACCTAGAGAAAACATCTATGCAATTGGTACCTTCACAGCAGGATGCCAAGAAAGTGAGAGAGGCAGAAGCTAGGAGTGGCTTACAGGAAGAAGAAGAGATAAAGCTTCTTGCAACACCAGAATTGCTGGAGAAGGTAGACTTGAAAAAGGAGCCTTCTGTCTACTGCTTGCTTAGACTAAGATCACAGAAACAGGTCTCATTTCTGCACGTTTCTTGTAAATAAAGACATGCCCCAAATATTCTTCTGTTTTCAATTTGCTTTGTTTGATAGCACAGCTGAGAATCAGTAAGGAGCTTATCAAGTAGGAGCTTGTTTAACCATAACTCATTGAAACAGGTAGGAGTATAACAATTATCTTTACCTGATCTACACCACTGCAATGTTTTTTGGTGTCACTATCTTGGGAAAAAAAAATTCCTCTCTCTTCTTTGTCCTAGCTCATATACTTCTTATTACACCATAACATCGCAGGCTTGGTAACACTTAGTCCCATGCACAGTAGCCCAAGAAGTAAAGTCCTACTCTTAACATCTTTTAAACATACCCTTCCTGGAGAAGCCATTTCCTTTAGAATACATAAGATGTGGTCTCAAATTGTATACAAGCAGTTCAATTACTCTGGCCAATTTCAGGCAGAGCACAGAGATTCATCTCTCTCCTTTCTACAATAATTCCTCTGTGTCAAAATGCTGGCACATTTATAGCTTCGGATAGAAGTGTTGATATGATGTACCTATACTGCGGATAAATAGCGGACTTCACTTTTCAGTGCTGTTAATCTCACAAGGACTGTATTTACTTTACAGTTTCATGAAAATGAAAATAATGGACTGAGACCTCTTTTCTCTGGTAAAACTTCTGTGAGAAAGGCATAATAAGTCTATGAGGTATTAAGTGCTCTCAGTGTCTTCAATTGCCCAAGTCAACAGGAGTTTCTGGCATCCAGCACTACACAAGAATTTCACAGTATCTTAAGGCATTCAATTCTGCACAAACAAACCTCAGGCTCAAGTCTTCCCCAAACAGACAGAGCATCACTTATACCCCTCATCTTCTCCTGACCAGTGACACTCTTGTTCTCAGTATGTGCCATTTGAAATATCACAGAAGTCCGTTTGAGAATTTGCAAATGATATTTGAATAAGACTTCTAGAAGGAATTATAACGCCACAGGCAAATAGCCACTGGACTGACCATCTCTCTCTCCCCCCATTTCAGACCTGGATTTTATCTTGAATTGTTTCTGTTTTCCTGTCAAGGACGGGTGTAATTCTGGTGGAATGTAATCAGTGAAAATGTTAATATAGATTTCTGTTAATATAGATTACCTCAGAGTTAGTGATGTCACCGTTTTTTAACCAGCCATGAAAAAATAAAAAGGTAGGTTTTCTCCCCAAACTATCATTTGGCTATTGTCAAAAACAACAGCAAATAAAATTTAAATTATGCATGAAAAAATATTACTTTATTAATAATAAATAACCCTCTTCTGAAGCATCTTAAAGCACATTAAAAAAATCTACTTTTTATTCTAGAATACTGTTGATCATTATAGAGCTTATCTAGCAGCCATCACAGAAACGTCTCAGAGAGTCTCTTGTTCTGGAACATGGTGCCAAGACAAAAGTGTCAAGTCCAGATTTTCTTCTTTTTATACTCTTCCAGTCAATAGGCTTCCCTACAAGATTGGTCTTTTGTGTTTACAAGTAATTGGTACAGCAGTTTCAGCATTTCTGAGTATTAATGGCACAATTTTCTTACTTCTGTGRCCTAACCTTGAACACTTTTGAGGTACTAAATATCAAGATACTGCTTTGTCAACACCAAATTTGGCTCCTTAAGTATGGCAGGTGAAGACAGAATTTATTTACTTTATTCTGGACCCAAGACACAAAATTTGATAACGCTTAATACTCGCRTTTGAAAATTGTTTATAAAGCATAAAAAGATCACTCATACATGTAATAAGACATGAGTAGCATTTGTTACAGATTGGTACAATATATTGTTGCTAATGTATGATTAGCTAGAACTCTTTATAACATGAATATTTGAGTAATAGTTTATTAGGTCATACATTAAGATTTTTACTAAAACTTTAAAAAGATTTATTAATATACCTTTGAAAAATACTATGATCAAAATTTCAAAACTGTTAAGTGTAGAATTGGGACCAAAAATTAAATTCACAAAAAAAAAAAAAAATCAATGAGGAATGTTCTCATGGATCTGAAGGGATCTCTGGAGGTCATCTAGTCTGACCCCCCTGCTCAAGCAGGGCCACCTACAGCCAGCTGTCCAGGACCATCCTTGTCCAGACAACTTTTGAATATCTCCAAGGATGGAGACTCCACAACCTCTCTGGGCCACCTGTGCCAGTGCTCTGTCACCCTCACAGTGAAAAAGTTTCCTGATGCTCAGAGGGAACCTCCTGTGTTTCAGTTTATGCCCATTGCCTCTTGTCCTGTCACTGGGCACCACTGAAAAGAGCCTGGCTCCATCCTCTTTGCACACTCCTTTCAGGTATTTAAACACATCGGTAAGATCCGCCCCCCCCCCCGAGTCTTCTCTGCTCCAGGCTGAACAGTCCCAGCTCCCTCACAGCCTTTCCTCACAGGAGAGAGATTCCAGTCCCTAAACCCTTTTAGCTGCCTTTCATTGGGCTCTCTCCAGTATGTCCATGTCTCTCTTGTACTGGGGAGCTGAGAACTGGACACAGCACTCCAGATGTGGCCGCACCAGTGCTGAAGAGAGGCAAAGGGTCACATTCTTTGATCTGCTGGCAATACTTTGCCTAATGCAGCCCAGCATACCATTAGCCTTCTTTGTGGCAAGGGCACATTGCTGGCTCATGTTCAACTTGGTGTCCACTAGGACACCCAGGGCCTTTTCTGCAAAGCTGCTTTTCAGCTGGTCGGCCCCCAGCATACACTGGCACACGGGGTTGTTCCTCCCCAGGTGCAGGAGTTGGCACTTCCCTTTGTTGAACTTCATGAGGTTCCTGTCAGCCCGTTTCTCCAGCCTGTCGAGGTCCCTCTGGACGGCAGCACGACCCTCTGGCATATCAGACATTCCTCCCCGTTTTGTGTCATCAGCAAACTTGCTGAGGGTACACTCTGCCCCTTCATCCAGATCATTAATGCAGGTGTTAAACAGGACTAGACCCAATATTGAGCCCTGGGGTACACCACTAGTTGCTGGCCTCCAACTAGACTGTGCTGCTGATCACCACCCTCTGAGCCTGGCCATTCAGCCAATTTTCAATCCACCTCATTGCTCATCCAGCCCACACATGAAGATCTTGTCTATGAGGATCTTACGGAAGACAGTGTCAAAGGCCTTCCTGAAGTCCGAGTAGACAATATCCACTGCTCAATCAATATACTTCTGCTAGCAAATGTGCTGCTGAAGTTCATCATAGACTATTCCCTGTGCAGATGCCCAGGGAAAACACGACATTCTTGCCTACTGAAATTTCCATCTGGATTACATGGAACTGGCTGATTGACCAAATTTGTTTACTAGGATGAAGCTACAATAAAGTCATTCTTTACAAACTAGTTGGACCTGCTCCTTCTCACTCAAAAAGGTAATTACAGGGCCTGGTAATTAATTGTTATTTCTATTCATACAAATGGAAATTACTAGGATTTTTTTCCTCTTTTTACAGTTTTACAAGGGGAATGCAGACAACTTTGTGTCTGAGAGAGATCAGAGGCATATACTTGCCAGAGCTCTCATCTTGTATAATATTATCTATGTTCCAGCTAAGCTGATTGCATTTTTCTCTGTTGGCATTAGTTTACATTTCATTTTCCCCATCATGTTAGGATACACCACTGCGTCCAAAGAGCAACACCAGCTTCCAAAGATTTGTTCAGTTACCCTTTCAACTCTCTTAAAGATCTGATATCTGTATCTTATAACAAAGATCACAGATGATAAGCTTGTACTGTTACCTTGTTTATACATTCATAGCTACATAGCAAATTAATTTCCTCATTTGTCTAGTCCCATCATGTGTCCTTCAAGGGAACTGACTGTTTCTTCTGTAGTGGGTAATTATTTACTGCTTGCTATGTGTCTGTTGTGTTTTTGTTGGTTGTTTTTTTTTCTGTTCCATTACATACTACGGTGTTGTGTCTCGTTGGATTGCTATATTCCAGCTGCAGTACTAGCCTCATTAAAAAAAATGTGCATACAGTGCTCTCATCCTGGGTAATAACTGGTCCATTTCTGAAAAAAAATCCTGATGATACCCTGTGCTGAAAGTGATGGAGCCATTGAGAGCCTCAAGGCTAAAGCTGATAAATGGATATACCACAAGAACAGGCTACTCTGAATCTTGGTTATGGGGAGCACTTGGGAGGGATGATACTGGTCCTAATTAAATGTTCATAAATATCATTAAATACAGATGGCCTTTTCAGGAAAGCTAAAA
Source organism: Phoebastria nigripes (assembly GCA_035582835.1). Classification (NCBI taxonomy): domain Eukaryota; kingdom Metazoa; phylum Chordata; class Aves; order Procellariiformes; family Diomedeidae; genus Phoebastria; species Phoebastria nigripes. The sequence goes on from JAYKAV010002946.1 coordinate 210,709, forward strand.
TAAGCATAGTTTTTTTGATGTCTGCTTCTATATTGAAACACATCTGTATCTTTTCTTTGTTATATTTTAACACTCCTTTTCCTCCCTTTTTGTCTGTTTTAACATATCTGAATATATATTGCCATGAAAAACAGTGCTTTAAAGTGTTTTTTTCTAAGGCTACGTTGAAATAGCCACACTGGTAAATTAAATAGATTCAAGGCATTTCTGTGATAGGAAGGATATTTAACACGGTAAGGTTTTTGCTTGTTTTATAGTTTTAACAGGCTGCTGTTCACCAAAGCAGAGCAAGTTAAAATGAGGAGGCGGTATTGCCACTGGGCAGCGTGTGGGAGCTCTGAAGGCACTAGGAGGGTACAGCTCCCCCCAGCAATCTGCGTTCTGGGACATCCCTTCCAAACCTCCAAAGGTAGGCCACATTGTCCAAAGCGCTGTTGATGTGCTTAAGGTCCTGAGTGTTCTCTCACTTTAAAAATTTAATGGGATTTTTGCTCCTAACTGATTAAGAAACATTTGAAAAGGGAATGGAAACCCCACAGCTTTTTTATAATTTGCACACTGGTACCTTGCATTTCATACAGTGGATTAATCCTTCCCTTTATTTTTAATTGCATGCACATGCTGGAGGAAGAACATTTTTTTTTGCTTCCTATTCCAGGTCACCTCTGGGCAGTATGGCTATCGGATAATTTGGCCCACTATTGAATTAAGTTAGATTTCTACAAGTACTTCATTTATATGCATCAGACACAACTACAAGTAATTGCATACGTTCATATAGTAAAACTGTCTTTAGTCCATGCAGGCATTTTTTTCAAAATAACCATTGGAAAGCTTATGTATGTGGGCACAGAACAAAGACAGAAACACACACTGTATCTGCCAGACCATGCAAAAAAGCACTATCATAATTCTTACATTTTAACAGTTTTGTTTACTGTATGAACTCTGCTAAATAATTACAAATAGTTATGGTAGAGGATGGATGGATGGATGATGAGTCTATAGATGGACAGCTAGTGGATAATGGATAATACTCATCAGTAATGGAGCTTAGACAGCATTTTAATAAATCCACAGTATGCAGAACCTGCACATTTCTAAGAGAGAGAAGAAAACAATCAGCTGGCATATTGTCACAAGTCTGTTGAGGTGGAACTGAATGGAATGGTATAACCGTCATGCACTGGGCATACTGTGACAGGTTATAGACAGTTGATAAAATGAAATTTTAAGTAAAGGAGCCACCTTGTTCTATTGTATCCTGCAATTAAAGCCATTAGGCAAAGGAAAAATCATTTTGATTTCCACCTTTATGATTCTAGAATGTATGTCTTCATTGTGCTGATAAAATCTAATGTGTTATATATTTCACCATGACAAAATATAATTGATGTCATGAACAGTTTTAAATTATTGCTTGTATAATGTATGCTTTTAGCAGAACTGTATTTATTATTGTAAAATTTCTGAAACTTGTTCTAAATTACCATGAAATGCATCAGAGTGGAAGAAAAAGATTTGTCAATGACAGGACCAGTTATTTGAAAGATTTTAACTTTCAAGTCAATTTCACAATACTTTCAGCTCCTTTCTTCTTTCTTTTAGGGGGAAGGGGGATAAAAAGAGTAAGGGAAGAGAAACACCCACTACATTTATGAAACTAGATAAAAGGAACATAAGCAGAATGTTTTATGTAACAGCAATAAAAATTTAGGTGCGTGTAACTTCATGAAAACCACATTTTTAAAAAAGAGTAAGAGGTAGAAAATATTTGCATTGCCAGTATCAAAATAAAAAAAATAGCCACTGCAAAACTAATTAGACAATGCTATCTTCTACATTCATAGATGTGCCTAGCAATGACACATTATCACTCAAGCTTAAGCACTGGATCATTAACTGTGCAGAAATGTTACATGCATTTGTGTATACAAGATTAAATGCTATATATTCTTGCAATGTTCCATATTCTATTATACCCTTTTAGCCACTCTTTTATCTCTATGTCACTTTCAATTAATTGCAAATTTGATAGCATGTTTACAGGTATTTTTCTTCCACTGACTAAACTATCAAAATCCTGTATGTTGATTATATCATTTCCTTGGCCCTTTAGGATTAGAATATACAACGTGCAATGCTCTAAAATGCGTTTGTACAGAATACCTACTCAACATATTTTGCACAGATCTTTGGTCTCACTTAGAAAGGCATCCCCATACCTCTCGGACTGATTGCTCTTGACTATAATAAACAAAATAAGACAGAAATTCATCAAAGATCGTTCCCACATGGAACAGTATTTCAGAGCGGGCGGGACTGCAAAAGCAAATGAGAGGAAAGAGGTAAAAAAGAGATAATGAAAAAGTTCTTCCCCAAATCCTCTAAAAGCTTTAAGAAGTGAAGCGGGCATTTTAGAGATGAATGCCTGCATATTATATCCAGAGCATCAGGTCTTGTGACTTAATAGCGGCAATAGTACTACACAATATTGGTTTCCAGTTTAACAGAAGAAAAGAATCATAGGCTATGCCATGATCTACACAACCAAATGAAAAATATTTACAAAGCACATGAATTGAAGTATGTTTTACCACCAATTCTAATGTTTTGCTGCCTCCTGAGCAACTCAGAAATGCAAAACAACACTGAACAGCTACACAGAGACCAACTTACCCACTGGATATTGCCCAGGAGACTGAGATTGTTCTGTTACCAGTACACCTTTCCTGGGCCTTTTCACTTTGCCCCAGGATATTCTGTGAAGACAATCCCAAACAGATCTAGGTTCACACTTTAGTGCCTCTGCAATAAGAGACAGTAATGCTAAATGAAGAATAAGATTATTATCCCAGGTCTCAGGAAAGCAACTGCCTAGCCCAGCCAAAACAATTAGACTCTTGAGTGTGAACCACCATTTTCAGACACTGTTGTGTGAAACAAAGTACTTTTCTGCACAGATCACCTCTCTTCTCATTAGTGACTGATTAGAGGACCAACCACAGCAATTCATTATCTGGAAAACGGATAACAGAAGGTATTTAAACTACTTTAAGCTTTTTTTAAATCAAATTTAAAGCTGGGAATTAAAGAATCAGAATTATACCACCAGGCAGATTCACAGACCACCAGAGAAGTCTCCAGAGATCACATGGATCGCCCTTGTTCTGGCAAAAAGCAAGAAAAAAGATAGTTTAGTGACCACTGGAAAGATTTAAGGGCTGAATTTAGCCTACCATGTGCACTGCAGAATAATGAGAAATCTATGAAACGCTAGGGAGAATAGCAGGAGATCATATCTGTCCAGTACAGATTCAGCAAGTTAATAATAGGACAGGTACTATTTACTGGGAAAATGTCTACATTTTAGTATTTTCATATGTACCAAAATATAAAGCTGTTTAATCACATTTAGATTAGCCACAGAAAAGAAGCTCGTTGCTGCCTGCACATACAACTTACTTAGATCCTATCTTCAGCTTCCCCTTCAATGAATAAAATGCAATATAATGGTATGTCTGTACACATTTAAGATGGCTTTTTAACTTACTCCTTCTGCTTAAAAAATCCCATTCCTTCCTTTTGAAACATTTTGTAAGAAGTTTTTAGTTTTGAAAGACAATTGTTAACATTGTTGAATCACTGACTATTTATTATAATCAGTAAACTTTATGGATTAACATAAGACAAGCTCCAAGGAGGCTATAGTTAAGGTTACACATCTTCACTGACTATCAGAGAGACTTATGTTCCATGTGACAAATCAAGGAGTTCTAGAGAAATGCTGAGGAAAAAAATTATTTCRCTGATCACTCTAAAACATGCTAAGCTGAATGTTTTGACTTATAACTTGCTGTAGTCATGCAGAAAAGAAATAACAGAAGGTAACAAAATAGAAGTTATCAAAGGTTAACCCACCTAATAGTGGTTTCCCACGTATAGCCAGATCTTACTTTCACTGGATGACCTGATTCAGATGTTGTTGTTTTTTCAAAACTAAAAGGTGTTAAAAGGAATCCTAGAGTGAAACAGATACATGGAATAAAACTAATTAAAATATTGACATTAAAAGATGCAGTGTCAAAGTACACTGTAATTTCAAAACTTGTGTTTTGAAAATGTGTATATTTAAATTCATTGTTCTGTGCATATTTCAAAAGGACACCAGATCCCTACAGCTTCCATTAAATTTGCATTGCACTGAGCAACGGCCTTAATATTTGGCTCACTCAATAGCAAAGTTAGAGTTCCAGCTAGGATGTATCTTGACATATTTAGCTTCAGGAAGTCTTTTCTGACTCCCTGTGAACAGACACTATGTCCGCTCCTTCCATTTCCAGGATTGTCCTAAATTCCTTGTCATTGTGATCAACTCCTCAGTATTAATCAGTTCTGCATGTTCTTGGTGATACAGTCAATCCATCCTATTTGCCAGACTGCTTTCTCCCTAGCAAAATCCACATCCTCTGGTATCATGCTGTTCTGTGTACGTAGTTACATACAGAACTGTTTGGAAAAGGTGAAAGAAGCAGTACCAGTGTGTCGCAAACAAATAGGTCAGGGAAAACAAAAAAAAAAAAGCTGGGGGAGGTAAGATTATCTTGCCTATAACGAAAACCTGAAGCAAATAAGAAGTGCATTCCCTTGTAGGTTGGCTTGCCTTTCATACAAACAGAATACTTCAATGAGTATGAGGGTGAAAATACTCATTGAATCTCTCCATGCAATGGAGATTCTTCAGCAGAACATGCTAAATTTTGGTCAGAATTTTAAAATAGGAGGACGACATTGCCCTTTAACTTCCAAAATAATTTTTATTTTCTAAGTACAAAATAAAACATTTTGAGGAGGAACACCATAGAAAGGGAAAGCAAGCAAATACTTTCCCTGAAATATGTCCACTCTTTCCAAGTCAGATCTTTGGCCTTTGAACAGTCTGGTGCTGATGAGCAGCTCCAGGATTGTTCCCAGGCTAGGGCCATATTAGGAGACTGGCAGTAGGGCTGTGTAATTCTGGAGAAGTGAGAAAATCCAGCAGCTGAAAAAGCCAGCCAGATGGCTACTGCCCTTTTGGGCAGGGCAGGGCAGGGCAGGGCAGGGCAGGGAGCCCTGGGAGCAAACGTCAAGTCCATTGCTGTTGGGCTGCCCATAACATCCTCGCTGTATCTGGGGGCTCACAGTCAAAAAAAGATTTTGGCAGCTACCTAGTAGCTTCAGGTGACTGGCTGTTTAGATGAGGTTAATATCCATAGAAAAAGAATGTAATAGAAAAACATACTTGTATTGCATTTGTTCTGATGTAGACCAGATTTTCGAAATGTTAGCCAATGTAACGGGACTATTTTTGGCATCTGCAAACATTCTCAAGATCACAAGCTGAAGAAAAACAGCTGTTCAATTTTTTTTTTTTTAATATCCCTGTGGACCAGGTAATTCTGAAGGTTTTGAGTATTACATTAAGAAAAGATTTATAAACAATTCAGGGAGTTCTAAAATCTCATTAACAATTCTTTGCTGATGAGGAAATTTAGTTGTCATCCCTTTAGACTCATGATTCAAAGAGAAAAAGTATTTGTGAATGTAATGGACGTATCTTCTGTCTCACATTAAGTATTTCAAAATAGGAGTTATCAGTGAAAGGCAAGGTGAGTTTATTTTGTATCACTGCATTTCTCTATAATCGTGAGAAGATACATTCTCCCCATCATGGAGAAATTATGAAGGAAAAAAAAAGAAACTTACAGTCAACTCTGATGAAAAAGTAGTATAAGGAGACTTTGATAAAAGTGGCTGCATTTCCATCAGTAGAAGAATCAAGGGATTTCAGTGGGGCAGATGGTTACAGATTACCTGGTAGAAAACTGGGCTGGGAGCGGGAGATATCTCCATTTTCTATCCGTATCATTATGTAGCTGTATGGGGTGCAGGTTCCCAGGCGCTGGCAGGGGGCTGCAGGGCGGCCTCTGTGAGSAGMGGCCGGGGCTGCCCCGTGCCGGACASAGCCGGTTCCAGCCGGCTCCAACCGACCCACCGCAGGGCAGGGCCGAGCCCCGCAGCCACGATGGCGGCGCCTGGGGGAAAGCCTGGGTAAGGAAGGGCAGAAAATATTGGACAAAGAGAGGAACGACATAGGGAACACCAAGGTCAGAGGAAGACCATTTCCTTCCATTTCCTCCAAAGTGGAAGTGCAGTCACTCTTAGGAGAAACATAGGGTTTCTGCTTGTTTAATTCTTTTAAAGGTTGATGAATAAGGACTAAACCTAGAAGCCTTTCACCAATTCCACAGATAACACTGATGAGAAATATACAACCTAGTCTTGTTTTCTGAGATGTAGTCATGCTAATGGCTAACATCAGACTTTCTTGCAGACCTCTTAACTGCCTGGTGCCCAGTACGCAAGGCTTCAGGCATCATGTCATCTGATGGAAGCAGGTCTCTGCCACGGTGGGTCGCGGTACCTGTACCCTTCGTGTACAAAGGATGGCTGTGTTTCTGCACCTGGAGTTGCTTTTTCCAACAGTATTCCCCTGAACGAGAAACCCTGGACAAAACACACCCTGGCTGAAGCACTGCGTAGCCTGAAGGTGCCTCAGTCTATTGGTCTTCACGCCAGACCCTGACTGATGGTGGATCCGCGTTAGTCAGCGCTGGCATCTGCCACTGGGGAACCGACGGCGCAAGGGGAGAGAGACCTGGCGCTGAGACCGCGTCAGGTGCCAGCGGCAGGCAGAGAGGGGAAAGCGAAGCGGGGTGAGGAGAGCAAGTCTCACACGGGTACCGGTTTGAGCAAAAACTGTTCAAATCCTTAACAAATCCCGAGTTGAATTCTTCGAAGATAGACGTGTCCCTGCTGCCAAAGTTCCGCTGGGCTGGATCTGAACAGATAGGATATACGAGTGAAATATATCAGACATGGTCATTCTGTGTATTGATCCATTTTTTTCACACTGCCACATGGAGAGTGTTGGAAATATTTCTCGCAATGTAATACATTGTATCTTTTGAAGAGCATAGCCGATTTTCCATTGCCTTGTGTTTCCTATGATTAAGTATGTTTAAAATACTCCCGAATCAAGCTTTTTTACAGATAGGAAAGTCTTAAAAGCTTTAAAGACTATAAAGCCTGGGAAATGACAGAAAAATCAATCCAAATGATGGAGAATTCATGGCTTGAGAATGTAAACTTTAAAGAAATCAACTGTAAGGAGAGCTGTGCTTATATGTCCAAGGCAGAAGGCCAGGCGGTTGTGCGAACCGCAAGCCTGTTTCTGTACTCCACAGGGAACTTGGACCAAAGTAAAGTTTGGAGTGCATCAATTTTCAGCATAAATGCTAAAGAAGTGAGGACTCAAAAGTAAATGTTCTGTCTAGATTTATCCAAGTAAATAGGTTTATGGATTTCCCACTACATTCATAATTCATTGGGATTTTAACATTTTCAGCAGTTCATTTTAAATGCTCTTGCTATCTTTGAAGGACCAGCCAAACAAAATCCTCTTAAATAAGACGACAGCTGCTGTTTAATATAGTTTCTAAAATTGCTAAGTGAAACTATCTTTTTTTCCTGTATTAGCTATTATATAAAAACTTTCCTTAATTTACTCCTAGGGCTTTGGGGTTGGGAGGTTCGCTAATTTTTTAAGTGGATCTTAAGTATAGGAAAGATTTTCTAGGTTCACAGATTTGACATACTGCTGATATGATGATATTTCTGACACATACACATAACAAGGATGCACATTTCACAAACTTTGTAGGTTCAACATTTAGCCCTAAATATTTCTGGGGGTCACACTAGCCTTAGACGTAGAAGGGGACACAGTACCTCCAGTTTCTGCTGTCATAAAGTGCTGAATAATCTTTATCTCGCTATATATTTTCTGGTGTACATATTCACAATAGTGCATGTAAATGTACTTCGATTAAAAACATGAGTGTAATACAGTAACCCAGGCTGTTCTGATTTCTACCAGACAGAGCTCTCTTCCTTCACAGGCTATAATACACTGCAGTAATAAGAATATAATTCTGAATAGCAATGGAGTGGCAAAAATCAAGAAGAGAAGTTTGCAGACACTGGGGCTTTATGGCTTTAATTCTATGCAGCAATCAAATTATTCATTTCCCAAACAGGAAAAAAGGCATGAAATGACAAGAACTAATGGTCCATCTAGTACAACATCTTTTCTAAAGCAGTAGCCACTCAATGCATTAAAGAAAAGTGTACATGATATGGGGCAATTACAAGTTGATATCTTCCCAAATCAAGACAGTTAGTGTTTAAAGGACACGCTCACTAGAAATTGCATCTACCTATTACCTKTAAGAGCCACCCCAAGACCTAAACAAGCGTGGGTTTTCTTAGCCCAGCGAGGAGTACCTAGGGCTTTGCCTTTCTCATACATAAGCTTTGACTTCAGCCTCTCTCTCTCTGGCTCTCAGGAGCTAGGCTGGGGAGTATACGAGAGGTGCCTTCAGTGAACATAGTCATACCTAAAGCCAAGTTTTGGTTGCACCGACCTATAAAATAATCCACATAACTTCTCTGCTGCGGGGAGATAAAATAAAAAATTAAGTTAAATTCCTTCTGGCTGGCAACTGTTTAAAACTGGTAAAGGAAGAAGGTGCTTCAGCCTTTATTTAACTGGAATGCAGCAACTCTTTTTGTGTGGAGCCAGTAAGGAGGAAGTTAAGCCTTTCATCTTCTGTCCAGTATGTGTATTTCTAGTGCTATTATCACCGTGGTATCCATGCACATTTTAAAACACATTTCATCATGTACATTCCTCACTGCAAATATTAGCATTCAAGGACATTGCATGGCTTTGAAACCATGCCTGAATGATTTACTTCTAGATATAGCCTTACTCTTAATACTTCCTTCTCCTTAGAAGCAACTGTAACCGTATATTTGAGATTTTCACAAGGGATTTTCAAAAGACGACTCCTAGTTAATTAGAATTAAACTCAAGTATTTGGGCCTGATTCTCTATTTCATTTCAAGTGGATGATTTAAACTAACACTGCTTTGCACTGCTGAAGCAGTGTAAAGCGGACCTTTGTGTAAATGAGAATCAGCCTCCTATTTTGTCTAATGATGTATTTATTACACATTATATTCTGACATTTTAGATTTCTATACTGAACAAAGAGGCTTCCTGCTCTTTGCTTTTAATCCAGTATGTGAAGCAATATGCGAAAACATGAAAATTGTTTATGAAAAATTAAACAACTTCAGCTTTTTATGACAAATAACATGTTACAGTTGAAAAGTGGGTACGTGGCATGACTTTTATTTTACTGACATGCATTTCCAGTGCCATATGCTACAGACTGTTGCAAAACATACTGCTTTCTTTCAGGACATTACCTTGTTTTGACGGCAAACATGACTTGACAGATGCCCCAGCAGAGGAATTGCATGATATCTGACCTTTTTGTGATATGTCATTTCTAGAAAGCCTTGGTGCAGGTGCTCCATCATGGGACACACAACAGAGATACACACCAGAGAATTACATGATTCAAAACCTTTTATCTGGTTTTTTACTTTCCTGCATTATATTTGTTTTAGAGCATGTCATCTATTGGCCTTTGTAAAATGAGATGCCAAATTTCAGGATATAAGGTTTAGGACTGCATTATCCTAAAGACTTGTATCTATTCCACTCCAGGGAATAATCTTTTAGGTTTGTTTTTAGTTACCTGATGATTTAATTCAGGCAAAGCTGGGCTTGAGTCTCAATTACTATGCTTCAGACAGAGATGGATAACTTCAAACACCTTCAAAGGTCACTTCATCTTGGAGCTGTTCAAGGGCTTGTCTGCCTGCTGTAAACAAATGCAGTGCAAARACATTTCACATCTCGAAAAGCCGCAGTACATGGGGAATAGCAGTACTGTAGTGCACTATGACCATGCATCCCCACACACCTTAACCCGATCCTAGTTTAAGCGGCAGTGATCAGGATGATTAAAGACACACTTTAGACTACACCTTCACCATTCACCATTCTACCCAAGTAGATTGTCCCTTCTCTGGGGCACATCTCTGGCTCTCTTAAAATCAAATTATGTTGCTATGAAGAAGTTCAGGGCTAAAAGAGTAAGCCCACTCTCGCAGTTAGCCCCGTACATATTGGCCTAAATTCTGTTCATACCACGTATAAATTCAAGGCGTTGAAGAGAGCATAATTACATGGTTTTGTTTTACCATGGAAAATAGATAATTATGGGTAATTCATGGCTCAATTAAGTTGCAGGATAATTAGTACTCAAAGTAAGAAACACTGACTGGAGATTATGGGGTAATCTGAAAGGAAGTCACACAATTTATTCTAGTGCACTCTACTTACTGGCTATTTGTTATACGTAAGCCTTGATCAAAGCTTAAAATATTCATAAAAGCGTGGCACGCCTTTATTACTATTTAGAAAAAGAGAGAGAGAAAAATAGTTCAAGAGATAATAGTTCTTCCAGAATTCTCAGATCCCAATCTTTTTCTTTTATCTATAATAGCGTTAGATTAAGTACACCACCTCTGTTGTAAAAATGCTCCTGACAACATATATAAAAAAAATTGCCGACTCACAGCTGGCCTAAAACTTTCAAGTTCAGGAAGCACAGCCTACTACTATCTCTAGAGTGTGGATGCACATGCTTTGTAACATGGTCCACCATCTTGACTCACACGAGAAAACAAGGCAGAACACACTGCAGAAATCAAGCTGCGGGCTGGTAGTTGGCATGTACCTGGAAGGTTCACCAGGGCTTCCAGAGCTGGCATTACAGATAGACAGACAGGCGTTTCAGGTCTGGAGCAGAAGGATCACAGAAGAAGAATCACTAGAAGGCTGCACACAGATTTAGCCTACAGAAAAATATCTACATGGACACTCGAATATGAATCATAAAAATAGGACCATCAGTCAAGCCCATCTTGAAGGTTTAGGCTGTATTATTTAGAAATGTCTCTTATGTTAACAAAACAGATTGTAGAAAAAGTGATTATTTCCAGCCTTTGAAAATATGAGATAAGGAGTTGGAGAAAAAAAAAAAAAAAAGCAGAAACTCCAATGGCTTTGCTGGAAACAATGTGCTAATTCTAAGCAGTCAGTGGGGTATACAGAAAATACATACGCAAATAAAAACAATATGGTTTTATCTGACCACAATCTCATTTGTGCAAATCAAATCCTATAAGTTAATATGGCCTGTATTCAGTCCTTCTGACGACGTACTTCAATTCTCATACAACAAAGTTGAAGGAAAAGCTATAAAGCTTCTTGCTAAAGAGGTGTTTATTATAGAACCTTTTAAAGTGAGGGGGTTTATTGTACTTAGCAATAAAAACATTCAAAATGCAAGTCCATCATAGTGGAGTTATTATTACTACTTTTTTTTTTTTTTGAGAAAGGTTAGATTTGTGTACATTTCATGCTGTGTAGTCCAGTTGAACACACATTCATCTGTCTACAGAGGATGGAAGTTACTATGTGGGGCTGGCTCCCACTGCTCACCCTTGGCAAAATGGCTTGGACAACAGATGCTAAGAAAGGCATGACAGTGTAAGCAGCATAAGTGAACTGAATACGCAGAACTGCCTAAAAGGGCATCTGCAGATAATGCTAAAGAGAAAGCCAACAACCAGCTGGAATAAGCAGTAACTGGGGAATTACAAAAAGACTCTTGAAACAGAGGAGTCAGCTTGAAAACAAGTACAAAGGAGGCATGAAAATTTGTTGGGGAGAGACCTGGGAGCAGAGACAGGAGGGTCAAGCCTGGGTTTGCTACTGCCACAATTCACCCCTGACCTCCTCTGTGACCTTGGGGACCTCTGCCTTGGCCAGACTTCACAGGCTCCCCATTGGGCTCTGAATGCAACGAGCAGCCTCTGCACTCCAGCTGGAGGACTGACCATCTGGGGGACACAGGCAGGACCCACACCTCCGGTGTGCATATGCAAACCCTGGGGGTGCTTTCTCACTGTCCTGTGCATCACTGGGTTGCAGGAAGCAGCACAAGTGCACACAAAGCTGGGAGCATTCACAGCTCCTACCAGCATGTGCAGCGAGGGGAGCCCCTGACTTGGTGTGGGTGTGATGAGAGCTTTTGGGGATTAGCTATAGAAGGGGCGCCTAGAAATTTGTAGGTGTTAATTAACATTGTATGAATGTCTAATATTGTGGTTCATTGGTCGCATTGGTGATATTGATACTTATAGTTTCCTGATTGCTGGCTGATCATGTGTCATTAATAAGTCAATAAACCACTTTGGTAATGATCTGATTAAAAGTATGTTAACTGAGCATTTTTTCCCTGTGATAGCAATCACAGGTTACCAAGAAATTAAACAGTACCTTGGGAAACTCTCAGGATCTGGGACATGACTGTTTACACCCCTTCATTATTAGAGCATCCCTGGTGTGATTTTGGCCCAGGCCAGCTAGTAGTCTCCCAGCTGCTCTTGCGTACAAGTCAGGAGTTAACAGGGGACAGGTACAGCTCAATAGACAGTTTGCATGCAGCCAGCCTCTTGTGAAAGCTAAAGACAGTTAAACCAGGGAGGGATACCGGCTGTTTCTTATCAGTTGGTCTCAGGAACTGGGCCATCGTGTTTGCAGCCATGTTTAACTTACCAGTATAAACATAGCCCCACTGTTAGGAGAGAAAAACTTTCACAGCGTTAAGACAGACTTTTAGATCAAAAATTTTTGCCCCTAAATCTTGGAGGCAATCAAGACCTAAATGTAATTTTCTCCTCTCTAACAGGGAATTACAAATCTCTCCAAGTGCAGAAAACTGTGTCGCATGGGGCTGCTCTTGGTCTCCCACACAGATGGGAAACCCTGAAGGATCTGGAGAAAGAACAGCCTGCAGACTGTGGAGCCAATCCCAGAAGCGAACTTGTTATATTTAATTAGCCTCATGGTCGTATTGAGAGAGTTAACAGTATTTTAATAAATTGCCATTGTACTCATGCTGTTTTAAAATGATAGTGTGTAGCACCCTAAGTTATATCCGAGAAGAGACCCTCGATAGAGTCGACTCATTAACAGCACTGTCATGGAGTGAAGAACAGCGGCCTTTAATTATATAACCACATGTAGTCTTCAGACAGTTTGTTATGCACATGATAGACCAAGGACTTACATTTTTCTTTTGTAACCCAAATTTCAAGGCGATTTTTAACGGCCCGCTGTAAGTACACTGTGTATTCAGAAACTGTTAACATGTCTCCATTAAAATGACAATATACATCACATGTGATGTCTTGGTCCCTAGGGTACCCAGCAGGCTCATTTCAATTCCCTCAATGTATGAAAATTAAAAGTTGATAAAAGAAGGTTTGCACATTTCCACAAACATGAAAGTAACCTATGCAGAGATCACGGGGGTTAATAATAAAAGACCTTCACACTATAACTCTAGAACTCACAAAAATAAATGGTTATTGCTTCAGTGTAGCAAATGGCACTGTTATGGAGTATTTATGCAGTTTCCTGCAACACACAGAATTTCTTGAAAGAAATTAACTTCACAAACTGATCTATGTTGCTCATACATTATTGCAGAATCGCAAAGGAAGCAATATTTTATGAGTCTGTATGATATTAATAAATTGTTGCTTTCTATYCCTTCTTATTGCTTTTTTTCTATACAAAACAAGAAGAAATAGAACTAACTGCCTGAAATAGCCCAAAAGCATCATTCAGGAGACACAAGCGACAGTTGTGTGACAGCTGTGCGATGGATCAGCTTGTACATCACGGGGCCAGAAGTGTGTTGTTGACAGTGCCAGCACGTCCGCAACAGTACTTGTGTGAATAATGCTTGCAGATCTCCCATTTGTGGCCTATGAGAGGAATAAAAAGGTGGTCTTTGAGGACAGCACATTTGTAATAAGCTGTGGCAAATACAGCCCTTCAAGCCAGCTGTATCATCCAGACACTCATGTATGGCAGCGCTATTTTAGTGACAGCAAAATGTTCTGTGTGATTGTGCATGTGGGTGACAAGCAGAGGTAGGCATTTGTGTTTCTGTTTGTCAATACTCTCTTTTCTCATCCCTGACACCATTCGGTAAGGTACACACTGCCAATCCAAACTCAGCCATGATTGCTTAGGCTCTTAAAAATCGTGGCTGGTTTGGCCTATGCTAAATACGGAAGAGAAAGAAAGGCACCCTTCTGTAAGTTTCAACAGTTTCATGTACATTTGACACAACTGGGCTGCATTTGCCTGTCCTGATCTAACTGCAATGGAACACGATGAAATCTCCTTCCCACTAGCCCCGAAACAGAGATGGTGACCCTTCACAGCAGCAGGGTGCCAACTTGCGTAGTTTCCTTCTAACCCGGGTCAGTTAAAGCGATCCAGGCTGGCTCGCCTATTACAAATAGTTAAAACTTCTGAATACAAAAAATTCTGTTCACTTTGAATAAACCTAACTAAAGAGTCAGCACCTAAACCCCTGTGCCAGGAGGGCAGGATGAATTTGGTAACGGGGAGAGGGACAGTCTCAGCAGCTGTCACAGCTACCACCCAGAGCAGCATGCACCCACAGCCTCTTCTCAATGAACACAGCCTCCCTGCGGATTGCACCGGCTCAGGGAGTTTATTTGCCAGGTTGGCAACACCTCCCAAAGCAGCTTCTGAATCTGAATATCTGCACCGTTAAGGCCTGATGCTGAAAATCAGTGTCAGCCTTGCAAAATTATAGCTTCGATTGCATTTCTCTCAGATTGGTAGAATCAATCAAATTCAGCAAACCCCATCAATCCTATCAGTTTACTTTGCTTGTTTATTTTTCCTTTTAAAAAATCTAAGTTGAACTTGGAGCTTTCTACTCACTTGCTTCCTTCAAATCGTTACCAATTATCATTTACCATGACCTTGTCATTATGAACTGAACCAAAGACCTGAGGGAGAATTTATGAAAAAATATCTTTTGGCATATACATTTTCCATCCAACAACCTCAGTTCACTTTGAGAAAGATGGTTTTCTCCAGGCTCCTACAGAGAGACTCCAGCCGCCATCTGAGTGTGCTGGGGCCAGGGCATAGGACACACCATTAAAAAGAAGAAGAAAAAAAAAAAAAAAAAAAAATCAGAGACAGATAAACAAACAGGGAATTGGTGTCATTCAAAGAATAATTTCTTTTTCTCTAAGTGAGCTTGTTGGCAAAAAACTTACATGCACAGCACTTTCCTGTCCATCTATGAGACAGGTAACAGCAGTAATCTGATATCTCTGACAGAGTAACTATTGAAAAAATCTTAAATGACCTGATGACAGCTCATGCTGGTTTTCAGGTATCTCCTAAGGTAGGCATGAATGCTTTTTCTTGTCTTCCTCTGCTAACTTTCCCCATAAAGTCATCACTCTTGCAGCTTTATGATATTTAACAGCTTGCAAATTAGCTTAATGCTTGAGAATTTGTATTTCATGTTGCACATGTGCTTTTTCGGCGCTTGTTGTAAAGGCAATGGCCTATCTCACACATCACATCAGGGAAATCAGGAAAGAGCTCGTGCTTGGCCCAGGAGGAAAATGGCCAAGTCCCTCACTCATATAGTGCTGAGTCCCTTACACCTCACCACAGCAAGCAGTTTTGATCTCTGGTACTCAGTAATGCCTGGGCACTGGGGAGGGCAGGCAGCGGGGTGGAGGGGGCTGGCGAGCCCAGAGTTTGTCGTGACCAGATGGGGGGCACTGCCTCCCAACAGCGAGCTTTGCAGGAAAATCACATTAAGGGTCTCTTGGACCCTAGTGTTCAAGTTTCCAAAAAGCACATCTAATTAAACACCTTCATCTTTACAAAAAAACCCTGAAAAAAATGCAGCACTCAGCTTTCAGTGGCTCATGATAGCAGACACATTGACTGGAAAGATGTTCTTTTTAATAGAGACTAATTTTTTCGTCAGTTTTAAGTGTCTTCAAATTGAGGAAACAAGAAGGCCCAAGTCTTTGACAGCAATTACTGGATTACTCTGCTGGTGTCATTCAGAAAAAATGAATGGCAGATTTTTCTGCTACACGTTTTGTAATATGCAAAMCCCAGAAATTCCTAAAAGTAAATACAATATAGTGCTTTTTGCTATGAAAAGGTATTCAATTTTAACATAATTTCTATCATGATGACTTTTGATGGGTTATTTTTGTTTTCATCATACCATTAGTAAAAAGTGATACCTCTTTAGCTCTAATTAGACCACTATCATAGATCCCATTAATAATTCAATAACCCCTTTATCTATTTTCTTCCCCTTCAGAGCTCTTCAATCAGGGATTATGCAGCAGGTTGCATTTGCTTTGAAAATCCATTAGCCTTCCGCCTCACTTGTGGGCTTTCCAAGGGACACAAATGGATAGACACATAATTTTATTTATTTATTTGTTGTGCTTTTGCTTTTAGGCTAGATGTAAAATGATGGTGGCAGTGGTAGGAGGTGGGGGGAAGGGGCACATAATAATCTCTGGTGTCACAGCCTTACAGCTTAATTTGTCATCTTATTTTTCACATGCAAGATTCTGACAGCATTGATCACCTGAATCTGTTAAACAATTTTTTCATGAGGCTGACACACTGCCCCAGTGCTTGCATCTATCAACATCTGCCTGATTTATTGGCTTAATAACAGGAAATCATTTGGTAGCCCAGCTCTATTTTGCCTGAACACTGACCTGTGACCTTAATTTGCTGCCTTCTGAGGTTCTTTGTTCTCCCATAACAGGTAGCTCACTAATCAGCAGAAGCAGCTTTATAAACTTAGATAAATATTTAACTGAGATCTAGGAATATGAATGTTTAAATTAGTTCCTGTTGGAAAAGTATAAATAACCCAGACTAAACAGAACTACTGAAATCAAAGGCATGCTTGCAGAAAGGATGGGATTTGGCACGCTTTTAATATTTCATGTCTTTCTCTGTTCCTATTTCAAAATATTGACAAACATGTCATGTTTTATGAATTTCTGAAATAAAAGAAAGACTTCCCTCGCTGCTAATCTTTAAGACAAAAGCCAGAAAGCAAAACCAGTCATTTTCTCTACTAGGTACCAAAAATGAGACTAATTGGAATAAGGCAGTGCCGTTAGCTCAGAGACAGTGATCTCAGATTATGGTAAAAGTTTGGTACTTTAACACAACAGAAATCTAACTTAAAGCATATCCTTACATTTTATTTAAATAATGAAAATCATTAAAAATGCTTTTCTGTAAGAACATTTTCAGCCTTCTTAGCCCTCCACCCACTGACCAGCAGTGCACATAAAATTGCAAACATTTTAAAGGAAATCAATTGCTCTAGGACTTGCTGTGAAACTTTATATAAGCACAAAACCCATTCAGGTATTTTTCTTGCCAAACAATACATTGGCATTCAGTATCACTTAGACATGCCTAGGAAACTGTTTTATCTAATATGTGATGTGACTTCCCAGTTAGAAATTATACTCACTTTGTGAAAAGAAAACCAGCAGTTTTCTTCAACCATTTGGAAAATAAGTACTAGTGTTTGGTAGTCCTTGAAAAAGCACTCTGTTGAGAATGGTTTGAGAAGGTGATTTATGGGCTGGGGGTAAATGAGTAGAATAATCACTCTGGATCTGCTCCTGGTAAGATTGTTTCATTTCAGATCTGGTTTCTTCCCATCTCCTATTTTCCTGCCCCCTAAGTTACATTCAAAGTAGGGCACAGCACAAATCAACAGCCTGGGTTAAAGCAGGGAGCCAACACTGTTCACAAGAGAAGTTTTTTCCCACACAAATTTGGAAGAGTAGAACCCTTCCCGTTGTGAGAGCAGACCGCAGAGCACTTGCGGAAATCCATGGGAGACGGGTATTTGTAGGAAGGCCATTTTGTTGGGGGTGGAAAGACAGAGAAGTAGTTTAAAAGAGAAGAATCACGTTCACAATATCAGTGCAAGGAGAATAAGGAATAAGTCTCCTATGGGACCATAAAGACTGTGTGGCAGATTTAGCCCTCTAAGATGTAGGTAACCTGTGAAATAACTGGAAAACTAAGAGAAAAAGTCATCCTTCACTTCAGGATGACATTAAATTCTTGTAAATCACCCAGGAAGAAAGTATTTGGTTCTTATGCATGTTTTAGTTTCAACAACACAGAATTTCTTCTCTAAAAACTTCAGACATCTTAATTCATGCAAAACAACAATTGACTCAATTTTTTCAGTAGACTAGGATTTATATGGCTTCTATCTTAAGACAAAGGATACCTACATACATTTTAAAGGTTTGATGAGCTTGATAGCAACAGCTACTATTTTCAATACATTGAATACATTTCCAGTGCTGAATATGTATTTAGTGCTTCAATTTTTATTTAATTTAGATTATAAAAGTATGAGAAGGAAATAACAAAGCCTAGCCTGTAAAGTTTATCAAGGCAAAAAATGATCTTCTTGGATGTGGATTAGTACTACAGCCAGCAGACCTGAACATAACTTTTCCTCCCCATGGAAGGCTGGCTGGCATATAGGTCAGTGCTCAAGTCTGGGCATTCATTTATTACAGTACTTAAAGGGGAAAAAACCCACACTTCTAACAATGACATCTTCAGAATTCTTCTTACAGTTTATTTCTGTAATATACAAGCATCATGTTCGCGGTCTGTTGTCAGTCAAATTAAGAGCACATTATTTAATGCATGTCTTCTAGACAGCAAAAATAAGTGAAAACATCTTGATTTGCTTCTTTTAGTGTACATCAATTGCGTGCATAATATTTGAAGGTTAATAGTGTGACAGTGATGTACCAAACCATGCAAACAATATCTTTCTAACAATGGACAATTTCCCTGTGAAATGGATTGGAAAGAATGTGATAGCATACAGAAGACTATATTAAAATGATGGCCCTTCAATCTGATGAACAGTGGAAATGCTACTTGCTCAAAGGCACCATTAAAATGAGAAACATCTATCTATACATTGTCTTGATAACTGCTATACACTTCTGCACACATGCTCATGTGTATATTATTCTGTCTGCAAACTTGACTATAGCTTACTTATAGGATCTGCTTAGATAAGAACCCTTAATAAGAAAAATTTGAATTCTTGCATCAGGAATGCTGCAGTTGTTCAAGTGCAGCTTGTAAACAAAAAAAGCCTATGTCAAATAAGTTGCCCTGTAAGATTGTCATTCTTAATAAAAATGCTATYACCAAATGAAACTTCTAATACTTAAATGACAAAATATTGCTGCAAGATAGTCTTAATTGAGATCCCAACCTCTGCACAGTTTTTCTGTACTTAATGGAATCGGAACTATCTTAAGATCAATTAGCAATTATAAGAAGTATATTTTGCTCCCCTAAGGGTAACTTTTTCTACTATCAAGAAAGCCCCAGTATTTCTGAGGAGATTCAAGAAGCCTTATTGTTACACTGTTGAGAGAAAACTACTTGTGATTTTGTTTATTCCAATGCATCTTCACTTTCATTAGAGCTCTCCATATACGTAACTGAGAAATGACATAGAAGCTACTTTGTCCTCCTCCTGAATATGTAATTGCATCTTCCTAAACATATAAAAATGAAATTATGCTCTCTAAATGCAGAGGCTCACTCAGGGTAACATTTTATCTAATTTCTACATTAAAACACCATTCTACCAGTTGGCTGATAAATTCTTATATTAAATCTCTAAAGACTCTGCTCCTCGTATTATGGAAATTGAGGTGAAGGTCCAAACTTGAATGTATAAATCAAACAGGAATTAAAAATCTTTTACTAAAAAAATCAAGATTTTGGCTATCAACTAAATGCCAAAACAAACTATCATTGTTATTTACAAGGAAGTGCATTAGCTGGTGGTCTTAGGAGAAAAGAAACCCATGTTATTCAAAACAGCTCTCTAAAATATTCCACTGCAGAAGTAAACATTTTTAAGCACGGATATTTGTGGGCAGCTGGAAGAAGAAACATTGCTGCTGCTGGACACAATAGCAGGAGTAAGTTCCAAACGGACATGCAGGGTGCTACAATTCTAGCTCAACATTGCCTAGGACATTCAGATTATTAATCATATGGAAGTAGCCCAAAGGACAGTGCAGTGTTAATGTTGACTAAGAAATCAACTGAGGAAACATTCAGATGAATTTTAGATTTTAAAATTAAATGCAATAAAAAAAAAAAACACCTTCAAAGCTGTAACACAAACCTAGGAACTTTACACAGTGTTTCCCAAAAGAAGATAGCCCGTATGTTGTAAAAGCAGTATTAACAGCTAGGTAGAAGCAGGGTGGTGTTTTTTTTTTTTTTTCCTTTTTTCTTTTTTTTCTGGGCCATCAGCTGAAATTGAGGCAGACTGTGACATTAAAAGTTCAAAGGAATACARACACAGGGCCCAGAGCTCACAGTCCCATCAGCTCCATTCCCCTGAAGGCATCTACCATGGAGAGATGACAGAAGTGCTTTTGTCATCAGGTGCTGAAGGGAACCAGAGTAAAACCTCCATCTTACGTTGTAAATGGGTTCTCCAAGGGATGCCTATATTTACAGGCTTTGCCAAACATATAGATTGTTAAAAGTGCTTCCAAAGAGGAGGATGGATGTGCTTAGCAAGGTTAACAGAGACCAACATATTCCAAGCACTAGCGGGGAAAGGAGGAGGGGAGAGAAGGGCGCATTGCGGAGAGGATTAGCCGGAGAGCAGTTTAGAACAAATATATAAATCGTAAAAAGAAACTGGAACTGTATGTGAAAGAGGAAAACCTGCTCAATAATTTAGGATGGAGGGAACTGTGATCAGAGCAATGCAGCTGCTGATAATGATGCCAACATTTTGGATGTGTAGGAAGGGAGAATGTTTGAAGTAGTGAAGATGAAATGAAAATCTACTGTAAAAAATGCTGAGATTTCAGCAGCAAAGATATAAAAGAATAAGAGTACTTGTGGACAAGAGAGAGGAAAAATGACAGGAGTTTGTGATAAAGCAAGCAGAAAAACCTAAGTTTTTATCTGAAGCTACTAGTGAACAATAGTCCTAAGACTGCTTAGCTTTAGTTCATTATTGATTTCACGCTCAGAAAGGACCAATTTTTACTTAAACAAAAATTATGTATCTTTCAGTATAAAAAAGAGCCATGAAGTATCCATAGCTAATTTTCAGAGACCAGAAGGAAGAAAAAGTGAAAGGGAACTGATCTTTTGAGTATTGACACCTGAGGGCTGGATCACTCACAGATTACAGTGATCCTAGGCCAATGCATATCATGCTTTGTTTCCTTTGCTCCCCCAAGTAAATCCTAACTTTTATTGTGGTTTAGCCCCTATTTGATGGTGATAACATAAAGCCTTTCTAAAGCACTCAATTAAGTAAGCCCAAAGGCCATCGCATAAAAGATTTAATGTTCCCAAACTACTAAATGTGCTTGGAGTGTTTACAAATAACAAGATTTTATACTGCAAAACACAATGCAACACAAGTGATACAGAATAAGTGCGTGCTGTGCCCTCAGCTCTGAACCAGTTCAGATAACCCTTTCCTTCCTCCTCTCTGACCACCACTGGGAGTAAATTGAGAAGCAATAAAAGCAAAGCCATTTCTGAGCTGCTATAGACTGAAGCATTTATTTATTTATATATTTATTTTGCATTTCTTTTTTTAATGTATTAAATGAAATACATTCAATAAATTCCATTTTTTTCCCCAACCATGTTAGTCTGCATAATTTACCAATCTGTATATCCACATTTTATTGCATATGCATTGCCTTACTGAGAGACAGACAACTGACGATCTTTTTTCTTTTCCTGCTTTAGCATATTGGACCATGTAATTCCCTTTACATGCTGCCTAGGAAAATTCCTCCTTCCTAGGAGTTACTGACCATATGTATCCAGGGGAATGGAAAAGCAGACACAAAGACATGTTGCAGAGACAATGAAGGAAGACTTTTCTGAGGGATTCAGAAGAGTCCGCATAGGCTTTTTGCAACCAAAAAGCTACTAAAAGTTACAGGACTGAAAGTAAAGCTGAAGAAAAGGATTTTCCCTGAAAGGAAACAGCAAGCAGGAAGAGATGTGTTTGCTAAAAGCTTTGATTTTAAGCTATTCTGTTCCACCCAGATCTGGATTTCTCTGTTTGAAAAATTCACAGGTTTATTTTGTGTTTAAGTAAAACCTTAACATAGAGTTTAAAAGCTCTTCTAATGTTTTTGGAATGCTTCCGTTAGGAAAAATGTACAGGTGGATCCACCGTACAGCCTTGTCAGAGCAGCACAGGCTATATCAACATTAGCAAGTGATGCAATGCAATGGGAGCAGATTTGCAGAACGGTGCTGAGAGTTGGGCACGGTAAGACTAGCTCTAGCCTGGACACACAAACTGAGTGCCCCCTAGTCACGGGAGCACAACCAGGTGTGCTCCAGGAGTGCATCGTCCAGTTCATTTTCATCTAAAAGGAATCTAGTTTACCTGCCTTAAAGACAACTGCACAATGCAAATCAAAACCTGGCAAGTCAGATAGCAGAAAAAAACTAACTCAAAAGCAAACTCCTGATCCAAACTGAGATGCTAATGTAGCTGCACCCATCAATGCAATCTGGAACTCTTCTAGCAGGAATTTCTGCTGTGCTGCAGCAGGAGCTGATGTCCCAGAAACAAATTCACATTAGCTATGCCTCAGTGCAAGGCTGTATGAATCTGTCAATGCAAAAAGAAAAAGACAATTCAAACTGCAAACATATGAATTCCATGAAAGTGCTTTAGATCTGTAATCAGTAAGATAAGAAAGGAAATTCCTAAAAAAACCCCCACCAAATAAAATTTGGTTTTGAATGCATTTTTATCATTGCACATCTTGGAAATGAGAATGTAACATTTCCCTCACCAATAACTATTAGTGGAAGAAACCCTTAAATTCTATTTTTACCAAGAGAAAGAACAATGTGAAATCTTAATAAGAAACATTAGCTTGTGCATTAGTGCTGATTAATGCACCATTCACATGTGATGGAAAAACAAGGCAAACATCCAGAATGGGCGTTAATCAGCACTGCTGCAAAGTCTGTCCTATCTCATTGCTTAAATAATTCATTTTCAGCTCTCAAAATGAGGTGAAGTGACAAACTAGACCAATTCCTTGCCATGCTCCATTTAGTGCATCACAGAGTTTCAACAGTTGTACTAGCCAACAAGTCTGCCACAGAAAAAACACTTTTAAAAAAAACTTGTAATATTCCCATAGAAGTCTCACACTGAATGCAAACAGGTTACAGAGTAAATTAAAACCTTAGGAGAGTCAAACTTGTTTTATTTACCATGCAATGCTTGTAAAGAGGCAAGCTAATTTATGGGATCCAGAAGCTGAGATTACTAGTGAGATACTAGATAAAGTTGGATTGATAAACTAGATAAATGGCTGACCTCCGAGTATTCTTTATCTGGTGTAAATAGACAAACTTTCAAGCACATTAGCTTTCCTCTGATCTGAGAAAACAGATCAGAGAGACAAAGTAACATCATTATGCCTTCCAACATCTAGCTAACCACACACTTACAGACTGCAAACTAGCAGCAGTCCTAATACAGATTAGATAAAGAAAGCAAAGTCAATTTGTAAGAGGGGACAGTATTACAGCAAGCCAAGTATTAGAGACTTGTTAGAAGACAGATATATTCTTGACTAACTTATATTCCCTTATATAGAAATTTATCATTAAAAGAAAGCCCAAATCATAATGCACTACACCTACTTCTGTGATTATTGAATGTTCTCCTTTGTGAATATTGCATTTTCCCCGAATAATTTAAGTTTATGGCATCATTAAACTGGGACCTGGCATTTCCTGCACTGCTTGAAAGGAATCAGCACTAGTTTTCTTTGTCTTTCTTATCTGTTCACAGGATTTGACATGCCCTTGTATTAGCTGGAATAGTAAACAAAACACTGTATGTGAGTAATAGCACATCAGAAATCCTTCAGTTTTGACTCAGTTCTGACTTCTCTGCTCCCTCTTTGGTTCAGTTAGTACTACTCAAAGAACTTAAATTTTAAATATTTTCATTGGAAAGGTAGTTGTTGAGTTGCATCAATAGAAGCAATTGCTTCTATTTTGAAACTTAGTTTTATATAATTGTGTTTAATACAATCTATGCAATAGATTGCATATCTATATCAGAGACAAGTTAACCTATTTTGAGTTTACCAATGAAATATTTTGACTTGCCAGAAATTATCATTTAACTTCATTTTGTGCTGCTGAAGTTTAAAACAACAAACATTGGGTAAAAAAGCAGTTTGAACAGGAAAAATGTGGGGTTTCTACGGACTACGTGCCAATGACCAAAGATGCTCGCCGCACAGCTATACACCTTACTCTTCATTTGCTTGACAATCACTTTCCTCATTTCTTCTTCCTAAACCTTGTGGTCCTTCCACCAAACATACTTTTATGTAACACAACCCACACCAAGCTCTCTCTCAGCTCTTAGGCCGTTTAGCACAGCTCCTCAACGCTGCGAACTCCACTTAGTTGGGCTCTTCTGCAATGAGCTACAGAGAAGGGCCAAGAGCTGTGGCCTCATGGAGCAGCAGATTGCTGTTCATCAGCTATCTAGTGATCACAGAGAAGCAGCAGCTATCATGCATGCTGTGTTTATTTCTGACTGTTGCTGCCCAGAATGCACTCCTACGCATCTTCACCATAGTCGAATGAAAAAAAAAAAAAAAAAAAAAAAAAAAATTTCTAGCAGTCACTGAGGATACATTTGAACTGACAAGAAATCTCATTCATGGTTTAGTGTGCCTTTTTTAAGCCCACTAAGGGATCTGTAGCTCCCCACTGGTACTGTCACACTCAAGGTCAAGTAACTCATTCGGATCTAATTTTGCTCTTACGCTGACACCGTAGTGGTAGTAACACTGTGCTTGAGATCCTGCAGAAACAAGATGCCTTGGAGCTCTGAAGCACATACCCTATTTCAAATCTCCAGATTATCTAATACTATATACTTCTTCTACCAAAATATTAAGCCATATATCACTATTGATATTTTTATGGAAGTTTTCTATATTGCTTCTTTTTATTTCAATTACTTATCTTTGACCTGATCTTTGATAGACCAAAAAATGTGGTTAATTGTGCATCCTCTGCTACAGTAAATTTTTTTTTTTTTTGTAAACTGATGAATTTATTAGAATATGTACTTCTGACAAGAAACATTCAGCTTTCCTAGTTTGAACAGAAATGAATAGCTACTCTACACTCATTTTTGAGAAATGTTTACCCTCAGAAAGTTTATGCATCTGTTCCCAAGTAATTTACAACTGGCATGAGATACATAGTGAGAAGAATTTTTCCTCTTCAGCAAAAAACACTCAAGAACATGGTTTTGTTCAGGGAAAATTAGTCTGCTCAGCAAAGGTTTCTAGTCTATGAAAATGTACTTTAATATGTGGGTACTTAAGATCTCTTCGTTAGAAAGATGACTCACAATCCAACCTGTAATTGCAAAAGTCAACTGTTGCCTTTAACATTTGAGAGTCAAATGAAATTTTGTTCTCTGTTGTTATTTTCTCATTTGAGTCTCACAGATGTACACTTCACTGCTTACATAAAAGATTAAACGCAGTCAAAAACCTCCACAAAAAAGCCCCAAACCGCACAATGGGGTATCATCAACAGTAGCTGCTGGTGAAACCAGAAAAGATAAGACATTTGAACCTCTGAATGAAATAAGAATGCTGTGGATCCACATATACCCTAATCCCGACTGCTGTAAAACTTCAAGCCCATGAACCTCTATCCCCTCTCTACTCCCCTTTCCATTGTCTGTGCTCTCCCCAGGGACAACACCCTGGTGCATGGAGGAGCTAACTGCTGTTCTGGGCTTGCGTGAGTTACTTATGTGATGGTCTAATTTTGCTTGAAGCTAAGTAAATAATAATACACTATAACACTAAATAGCTGACCAGAGCCTGCTGTAACTCCTCCTTGTCAGCCGCCTTCATTTAGAAATCCACTGGGGTACAACATCTGCCAGTAAAACCTATATACGCTGTATGGACAGAGCTGTTCAATAGATCTAGTGAACCCCACCTTCCCCACCAACCTAGAAAAACCTAATAGACGTGCGGGCAAACACTCTGCAACTGTAGAATTCAGTAAGATAATACTGAATCACGCCTTCAAAAAACCTGTGAAATCTAACGGGGAAATGTCAGAAACCAGTAATTTGTTTTTTTTGTAGTTGTAGCTATCTATGGCTACGAGTCTAGTGCCTTGTACCATAAACAGATTTACAAAACTTGTACAGTGATCATTCCAAGAAAGGCTTTGTAAAATCTCTTGTATTAATAAGGTCTGTCTAGCAACCTCACCCATAATGTGCATAACGAATAATAATGTCAGTCATCCATCAGCCCACATAACCGTTGGCATAGCGTAAAATGTACTTCACATATCTGCTATATTAAATGCACAGAAACACAAATACATCTCAATGAATTTATGAACAAAGGCACATAGCTGAACTTTGAAATGGTTTCCCTTTCCTCCTCCCCGTATACAGCACCCATGGCTTTTTTAACGCATTTGTTTAATAAATTACATCGGCTGAAGTTGTTCCTTGTGCATCTGCCACGAACGCCACAGAAGCGCAGACTCCCCAGGGCTGGAGTTGGAGAGCAGAAAGTGGGTCACCCTGTCCACCTCCCGGCCAGCAAAGGGCTTCCTACAACTGCTGGCCTCTGGCACTGCCTGATTGCAGATGTCAGCCTTGCAGCATCATCTGCGCTCCCCTTCAGAGAGAGCTCCACAAGTCACTAAATCTAATTATCTATAGGTACTTATTAAGATTCAGGCGGTAGTTATAATTTCTTAATCTCACGTCATTATTTCTATTAACTACTCGCTATAACATGAAATTTCCTCTCTTGTGTTTGCACTCTTCAGGCGGGTGTATGCTGTTATCAAGCCTTGTCACGTCTTGGCCAAAATGTGCCTTTAGGCTCTTTGAACTTTTGTCTTTAAAAGGAATCCTATTACCTCTGTCATCAGTCACACTGCTGTGATCTTTCAGCGTGTCAATATCTTTTTGATACAAGCTTTAGTGATAAGACATTTGAACTTGGATGCCGCACAAAACCTTTCGATACAGGAAAAAGCCTGCAGGATGCAGCAGGATTGCTTCCTACATTCCAAACAGCTAACATCGTTCATTAGAGGGGAAGGCTGCTGTGATATTTATTTAAGGAATGGATTAATGAGAACAAGAAAGACACTTCAGGGATTAGGAAGTCTTTGCGTAAGAACAAGCCAATATTTCCGAGCCACTTGGAATTTTTTTCCAAAAAGGGGACCTAGTTTAAGGTTTCTTTTTCAAGTCAAACTGCAGCACATAACAGCATATTCTTGTACTTTTACCTTCATTAAAAGTATTGCTGGAATGTTCCTACTTTTTTTTTTTTAATTTAATATTTTAATAAGGCAAACTTAACAACCTAGCTACATAATGGAGCAATGTAACATCACCTGAAATCCCTCAAGCTTACTGGTATACACCAGTCACGTACAAAACACTATTTTTTTGTTAGTTACTACTTGGTTTTGTATTTTTTTTTTTTTTTATTTGTAATTACGATTTCAGTTTTGCAACAGAAACAACTTTTTCACTTTGACTTATTTCTTACACAGAGGTAATAAATCTTTAAGAAAAATAATGAAGACCAGGACTCTGGAGCTTGGAAAGCCAAGACCAGGCTAGGGAATTCTAAGGTACAGTAACTTTTTTCCGATCAGGTGTAAGGGTTAGTTTGGAAACCAGCAGCTCTGAATATCAGCATACAGAGGGGTTGCCTAAACTTGTGCTAACCAGTAAGCAGGGAGTGGTGCGCCTGCCCATACGGCCCGAATGGCATGGCCCAGTGCGTTTGAGCGATTGGTTTCTGTGATATATCAGCTTCTCACTCCCACAGCAAATGGTTCTGAATTGCTGTTGGTCTGTAGTTACCTGTTCACTTTATTTGGAAACAGTTTGTTTCTCCAACACACATCTTAAGAACAGCTGTTTGGAAAAGACTTAACATGATAGCAGAAATATACATTACTTAAGCAGTAAGTATGACAGGTATTTCGGACGTGCTTTTTGAAATTTGTCTCCTCCTTCCCCCTCAGCATCCCAAGAACCTCATCTCCCATTTGAGCAGTGAACAGAGCAGGTTCTCTGAAAGGGCACCGAGGATGGGACACAAGTTGACTGGGGCTTTGAGAGGTGTCTGTTTTTCAACTGAACACACTCAAAGGCTTTAAGAGCACATGCAAGGATTTACTTGAACATAAACTGCAACAGGGAACTTTCTAAAATAGAGAAAATTCAGAATAAGAACAGAAATAACAGGTTTTGTAAATACGTATGTTCCCTACCCATCACAGTCATGCAGGACAGATTATTTCAGCTGGGCTTCATCTTAGTCCAGCAAGTCAACAAATACCTGCTTTGCAACTGCTCATCTGGATTTCTTTGCCCTATTGCCTCTGAGGAGCATGGGTCTGGGCACTGCTCGGTGAGTTCCCACATCCTCAGCAATGGCTGCCTGGAGCTCTGGAGCCCTCTCTCCTGTGCCTTGGGGCTCCAAGGACAGGGGAAAACTCCCTTTCCCTGCATATGATTCACCTGACATAGCACAGACCAGCCAAGAGCAGGGAAGCAACTTGCTTTCCTCCTGGCTCTGCAGCCAGCCACCCTTAACGAAATGCAGCCACCGTACCCTGCATACAAACAAAGACAACAGGTGCCATCTGCTACACACATCATAAATCTTCCTTGGATTGCTAGCACCGCTTAAGATAATTAATTAAAAAACAGTCAGGATAATTATTTAAAAATCAATGATTTCTAAATCATTATTTAAAAATCACATTAACAAATTCCCACTTAAAGTAGCCATAAAATTTTGGAATCTGTGAATACATTCAAATTTTTTATTCCAACCAGTTAACTTTCTGTTTTTTTAATTACATGAGAGATGTTTCATCTGAAGAAATTATTTGTTAATAATTAGCAACCCCTCTTCTCTCCATAAACGGGAACTGATAATTTTTCATTCATCAGAATAATTTATTTTATTTAAAAGAGGATACAACTTAAATAACCTCCCAGAGAGGTAGCTCTACTCTATACTTGCAATAAAATAGAAAGTATATGCATTACTTCAGAAACTTGATGCAAGCCCTTTCACAATTCCTCACTCTCCCCCAAACACGAGGAATTAATGATGCACTGAGGAGTCCACTTGGTTAATTGATACAGGTATATTCATGTTTCCTTTGCAAAGGATGATGCACGAGCTGCAAAAGTCACCCAGCATAAAGCACAGTACACCTCAAGTAATATTTCCCAGCACATTGCTGGAAAAGAAGCTTTGGAATTCAGTCTCTTGAATACCTGATGATGATGAAATTAAGGATCTGCAAAACAGTGATGAATACTGTGGCTTTATTTCCAAATGGAATGGCGATTACTACTGATACAATCCCCACCTCCACCCCATCTTCTCTATAGCAGTCATCCATTAACCCATATTCTCAAGACCAAGACGTGTTCTCACCATCCTGTGTTTCAAGTTGTGTCTGTCTTTTCTAGCAATATTCCAGGTGAACCCATTGCCAAGCCAGAGAAAAACCCATTACTTGGTGGCTTTCTGAGAGCCTATTAGTATGTGCATTGAGTTAAATGTATCCCATTCATTAAAAAACATTACTTTTGTCATCTTTGTTACAACTTTTCAAATGTTACATGGAATAATATCCTTTCAAGATAGTTAGTGTAGCAGGTATACAGAACGGGTTTATGTTCATTAAATATTCTTACTTTTTCCTGAACTTTTTTTGAAACACAAAAGCTACTTTATATATATCCTAGTACCATGGCCTTTACCTAAATGTACGTGGGCATATCATCTTGGGTAATGCATACTCCTAGTAAGTGTTCACACATGAGCTTCTTAAAAAAACCCACATTTTCAATAATTATTACTGAACAATATTATAGATATCAGAAATATGATTTCTCAAAGTTGTGATTATAGTATTTCTCTTCTGTATTAAAAATGGTCTGGAAGACTCTAACTTTTTAGATGAGAGAAATATTTTTTATAAACTCAAAACATATCCTTCCTAGATGTAGCATCTGACTTAAAGCTTTCCAATTTTCTTTGGTGGAATTGGCTGTGTTTAAGATGGTGCCTTAAAAGAATACATTGCACATAGCACTAAATGGGGAAAATCACTTGATTGAGGCCTGTGGTCTCATTTCAGGCTTACTAGATTGTTCTGTTACATCTCATTTGAAATACTGCTATAATAAACATCCTTCACATACACAAAACTTTTTGAGGGGAGATGTTGTTAGATGTTTTATTTTGCACAGCATTAGAGTGGTCTACGTACACAATTAAATTAATAAAATAATTGCATTTTGCAATTTTGAAACATCTTTAATTGCTATACTGAAAACAACTGCTATAAAATAAAGAGCATAAATGATTTAAAGTGAAATTTGTCCTTCCTTGTCAAATATTAGAAGTTTCTTCTTAGGATTTACTCATTAAAAAGTTATGCATCGTTTACAGTTTCTTGCTTTTTATGACTCAAGAGGCAGACCAGCACCATGCTCATACTGTGAGCTTTTGCTGTCCATTAAAAAAACCTCTCACCTCACGAGTAAGTGGTTTCACACTGTGCCCCAAAAGTTCTTACAAGCTAAAAAAAGTATGTTTTGCTGGAGGAAAATATGAAAAGAAAATAAAGGAAACTGGACCTGCCCAAAAGGGAAATGGCACAGCTGCAACCTGTGGCCTTGCCAGTTAAGTTACTTCATATGAGTGCCAACTGAACTAATAATATTCAATAATAATTGCACGTGTCATGGGAGATTGCATACAATCATTTGCATGTTGACATCAAAATGTAAAAGTTCTTAATAAAAGAGCATATGTGTGTTACTATTCCGGATTAGTCAAACTCCGTAGCTGTCCAGAAGTTCTTGACTGAGACATATTTCAGTTTTTATTAAAAAATAAACTTTAAAATATTTGATCTAAAATATTTATTTTTTTAAAAATTTGATCTAGAGCAAATAGATCCCAAATGTACACATTTTAATATAAATACAGAGACTGAAACACTGCATGTATAATTCAGAGCTACCACCTAAGCTGCTAAATAAATAGAAGTGATAGTTTTTTGAAGCTGAAGAAGTAATATCCATGTGGATAAGAGCAGCTATTGGTAAAAGTACTTTTGTAAAATTATATATAGTGTATGCTATTTGTTACGTGTTTAGCAAGTTCCTAGAGATTATGATGCTACAGTTAAGGGCACTGATACCGATATGAAAATGCAAGTAAACTTTACGTGCACGCCCAAACCCATGCGCACACTGCATAAAACACAACGTGGTCACTAGAGAATATTTTTAAAATGTGCCCTGAAAAAGGCATTTCTAAGTAAAGCTCAAGCAGGCGTTCTTCTTTTGGCATATTCAAACATGGGATATTACTCTGGTGCACCACAAGCTTGGGATATATCCTCAGGCCATGTAAAACAGTAAGCCAGGAAACAGCGACCAGGAAAGCTAAGTAGCATCCTTTTGAAAAACAAAAGAAGAAACAAGATCCACAACAGAGACAAAGCCTCATGTACAAGTAATTCAGATTTTACATATTCTAAAAAAATGTTGTTCCCTGAACAAGACATTTTTGTGCTGATCAAATCTGTAAGAAGGATTTCGCTCACAATACGCCCGGTCGCTTGGTCCTCAGGCATGAGGAAGGAAATCTGCCAGTTTGAAAAAAGATTAATGTGCATATCCAAACCTTCAGTAGTCATTCATCTAACACCCTGACCTCTGAAGAAAGGTGATTAAAAAATGCAACAAATTAGTAATAGGTGGGTGGCTTAATGGGACTCTCCTCTGTGCGTTTCATTCCTTGGGGTCTTTGGGTTTAGGGATCTGCAGAAATAATTAAGAAAAACATGCCTATTGCCATGAGAACAAATGAGCTACCAAGGAGCCAACATTTAAAAATCCACAACCTGAAAAAATATTGGAAAACTTCTCTCTAGGTAAAATGATTTTCTTAAGAAAAAAGGTTTAAGTACATTTTAGAGTTGTTTACAATCAATATGAGCTACTATATCATGGTTTAATTTACAGTTTGTTCAGAAAGTAGTTGACAAGATTTGAGTTGAGCTAGATTATGTGTTTCCACAGCAAGCATTGGCCTAAAATAAACATATTCAATAGCTTGAGAGAATCCAGATTTAACAGGTTATATATGGAAAAACTCAGTATTTACAGATAAAAGAAATATCTGACAGCAGTTAAAGTAATTTTACTTGGCAGATTACATTCATGTGTGGAAATGTTAACTTCTAATTTATCAAACAGCAGGAAAGACATGGTACTTTATTGGATTTCTGCTCCTGTTTCCAATCTGATGGTTTAATTTCTCTGACTCATAACTGTAAATTCTTATTTATGGTACAGCATGAACCAGTGTTAATATTCAGAAAGCTTCTTTTTATTTTGTGCATCTTCTATACTATCTGGAAACCCAATCTTAATCATAGCAGAAATTGAGCACTGCTTTAGTTTATATGTTATATAAACATATAACGTAAAATAAACTTTAAAATATTTGATCTAAATTTTTTTTTTTTAAAGTTTGATCTAGAGCAAATAGATCCCAAATGTACACATTTTAATATAAATACAGACTGAAATGCTGCATGTATAATATGTATATAGTATATAAATAGTGTGTATATATATAGTATTTTAATTATTAAAATATCAGTGATAAAATTAACAATGTGTTGAAATGCTCACTCCTTAGAAACGCTTCCCAAGAACTATGGCTACCAGTGGTCTTCGTCCACTGATGATTTGTAGAAGGAAAAAGTTCCCTATGTCTTCCAGTGAGGGCCCCACGAGGGCCAGAAGCAAGCTGCCACAGTGAGTTGGTAAGTATCTGTGGTCTCTCAAATTCATCCCAGGAGGATTGCAAGGAATGACCATAGCACAGGAAGTCTATAGAAAAATCATAGATGCAAACTCTAATTTTGAAAACTCTCTATATATTACAGTTCAGTTGGTCTTGCTTTAAGACATTAAAGTTGCTTACACACCCTAGATTCACATCAATGAAACAATGTCTGACCTTGGAAGCATGGAGTAACATCTACAGAAAGTTCACTCCTAGACGTACACCAATGTTGCTTTAAACTGTAGAAGCTTCATTAAAAAAAACTGGTTTGGGTTTTTTTTTGTTTGTTTGGTTGGTTGGTTTTTTGTTTTTGTTTTTGTTTTTTTTTGTTTTTGTTTTTTTTTTTTTGGGGGGGGTGTTTTTTTGGTTTGGTTTGGTTTTTTGTGGTTTTTTTTGTTTTTTTGTTTTGTTTTGTTTTGTTTTTGTTTGTTTGTTTGTTTGGTTTTTTTAATATGAAAAATTGTCCAATTTAGGTATTTGCTAACCAGTTTTGGGGTTTTTGTTACCATTCTACCAGCCTGGACTTTTGAGGTTAACTGGGGAATGCAGAAGGGAGGTCAGAATGACGGTGCTCCTCCAACCAGCTGCTCCCCCTTGAACTTGGGGGACCTACTCGAGTTAGCAAGCAGTCAGCAAAGTGTAGCTGTGTCAAGAGCAGCTCTTGCAGTAAAGATCAGGGCAGCTCAAGATATGTAGAAACATATCCTAATGACAGTGAGTCATGGTTAATTTTACCTGTGGTAATCTGTCTTTACATGGAGATTACATGGTCTCTTTAAGCGTATGCAATGAATGATTATCACCCTCAGAAGAAAGTTTGACTTTGTCGGCACTCTGAGGATTTGTAAATGAGAAGTTAGTGAAGAAGGGGCCACTTCTGGAGAGAACTATTTGGAAAGTGAAAGGAGGAGTATGTAAACAGAAACTAATTTCACCTCTGAACAGGAGATGAGAATAGAAGAGGAGGCAGCAGGCAAAGGTTAGGGTGGCACGATGGAAGGAAAAGTCAGACAAGGAAACAACAGAAGAGCCTGAAATCAGAGCAGGAAAGGGAATTTCAAAATGGCAGAAATGCGGGACACCGGATGCAAAAAGCCAGAGACACCCACTTGTTATAATGGACTAGGGGGTTTATTCAGTCCATGAAAGGTGAAAATATAATTCATATACATTTTCCAGGATTTTACTCTATCTCATAGGAAAACATGCCTGATCAGTGGATTTGAAGGACAGAAACAGCTTTATCAGTGCTCCCAAGATTTTCTGCAACTCTCCAAATGAATTATTTGCTCCTTCATAAAAAACATCCAAGACCTTCTCTTGTTTTGAAGGCCTTTTTAAGCAAGATTTTAAAATTTGCAGTTTGCTTACAGTCTATTGTAATATAAGTTGATATCTCAGCAGTCTACAGTGCCTAAGTTTGAAAGCTTGCTTTGTATTAACTTCAAATAAAAAGTTTTATTAAACTTATCATGTATTACAATTTATGCTCTGAATAAGTCCTTTCTTCTACAATTCAGTGATAGAAAGAAATTGCTAAATAAAATACCTGAGGAATTAATCATTCAGATAGCTCTGTCTCCTCTAAGATGGTCATATTTAATTGCATTTACAAAGTAATGTTAAAGTGGAACCTGTGATTTGAAAGTGTTAGCAAATTTGTATCTGTTTCTCCTTAAGATTAGTCATCAGTTCATTTTAGAGTTTACATAAGCCCAAGAGAGTTTTGGCAGCTTTATTATAAAAAGAATAGGTTACCTAAGCTTTATGTTTACCTATAACCCTTGAATGTTCTTTAGTTTGATGATGGGATTTTGGAATACGTTTGAAAAACAGTACTAATAAACCACTTTACAGCACTTAACGCACTATGCAAATAGAACAGTTTTATTCTAATTGTGAATGCAATACCATAAATACCAATACACAATGGTCAGGTCATTAAAAATACAAAGTGTAACTAAGATGACTAAAGGAAAATTAGTGTTCTTAGGTGTACTTCCATTTGTGTTTGCTACAGAAACCAGTACTTACGACTCATTTGCCTGAAGTGTCTCAGAAATTACAGGGAATTACTAACTGTTTTGGACAGATGTGTATATGCTCCTTACTATAGTACCCAAAACCCTTATGAGGGCAATTAAAGCAACACTTGTAAACACCCATTTTTAATAGTTGTAATTTTTTTACCTTCTCCACATGGAAGAAAATATTTTATTTTGTTTTCATAGGAGTTTACATTTCTGTTGGACATGGGGAGCTTGCATGTTTTCAGTTTATCTGCCACACTAAAGAATACAGACTCTGTGCCCACATTATTTCATTCTTATCATGGACACTGTCTGGCACCACAGAAATGTGGGTTGGTGTTTACCCTGGAGCTTCAGAAGACGTTTAACGTGGACCAAGCGCATTGAGTACCCTGCCCTAATTTGATATTCAGTGTGAAGTCTATGTAGGAAAATCCGGGTCTGAAGTTCTCATGCTGCTGAAATAATATGCTACAATATTCTGTACTCATTTGAAGTGTACAATTTTCCCAGCTTTTAATGATAAGTTTTCCATGCAGCTGGACACTGCTATAGTTCAGCTGATCTCTGTAACGCAAGTGTGTACATGGATATAAGTCATTATCTTTCAGGGCACGGTGGGTGTTTTGAGCGGCAAAAAAAAAAAAAAAGCAATGTGTCATTACAGCACCTGGGCTATTAAGTCTCAGTAGCATCACTAAGCATTACAAATAGATCTACAACCATAGTATATTTAGAAGCTAGTTTATTTCAAGTTTATCTTTATCTTTTGTGGATGTTTGTAGGACAGTGCCTAAATTTGTCCTTTGTAGTGAATAGTAAAATTACTTAAAACATTGC
Organism: Phoebastria nigripes; assembly: GCA_035582835.1. Lineage (NCBI taxonomy): Eukaryota > Metazoa > Chordata > Aves > Procellariiformes > Diomedeidae > Phoebastria > Phoebastria nigripes. The sequence goes on from JAYKAV010002946.1 coordinate 246,606, forward strand.
CTTGACTGAGAGCTTTGAGAGTCAGATCCAGGGTATGAGTTTTGCAGTGTTTGGATCCAACCTGGCTGTCACGATCCACGTTCTACAGAGTTCCAGCCTTTGACTGCAGTGTGCTGACTTCTACCAGCCGTTCCCTTTATACCACTTTCAGTCTGCCTTTTTATTCTACAGAGAACATTGCTCCTCATCAAAGTACTCCTCCTTTCCTTTACAAGGGTACTGATTTATTTATAGTTATATACAACGGCACTAAACCTCAAAATTTCCACTGGAACAGAACAAAGGTAACATGTCATTAGGGAAATAAAGAAGATGGGGAAAAAAACTACAGTGACTCTCTCGGTACATACAAATAATTAAAATATTCAGTTTATGGTACACAATGAGTGTTTAAAGTCTAATACATGAACTCCATAAGATTGCAGTTATTCAAAGTCAGAATTATCTTATATAAATTCTCAGCATGCTATTATTGAGATTAATTACAGATTATTAGCTTGACTGAATTTTAATTATATAAATTCTTAATACAATTAAATTTACACTCATATCAATGCAATCAATACTGATTTACTGGAAAAACAGTGATTTCAGAATTCTGACTGAAACAAATGTCAATATAATTCAATCTATACCCAACTTTTTTCTGGGTCATCCAGTTCAGGTGTGTGAAAGCCTGAACAGAGGAACTTGTTTTTCTAGTTAATTGCCGCCGGGTATAATACTGACACCTGGCATCTTGAAATACTACCTTTCAGATAAGATTGAAAACAAAATGAAAAATGAACAATAAAGATTGTGCAGTACTTCTAAAAATAAAGCCAACAAATATCAAGTGAAAGGATAATCCTGTCCCCCCCACCAATCCCCAGGGAACACTCATGCTCATGTCTTAAAGCATATCAAGGCATGTAAACTATTGCTGTGTAGAAGATACTGTCAATTTAACATATACATTGCCTTACAAAATGATAAAGAAAAACCTGCAGTAAAAATGTAAACAAAAGCTATTTTATAATGTTACAAAGGCTCAGTCATTTTCTAGCAACTACCATACAACAGTGTGAGACTTTTATTCCACTACATTGGTGATAAAGGAGTACATTAAAGTCAAAACGCTTGCAGTCTTCATCTACACTTTTACTCATAGTTTAACTCCCATGCAATTGTGTTGAGTAAGGCTTGAGTGAAAACCGCAAAAATGTTTGCAATGTTAGATATGCCATATATAGTTTGAAAAAAAGTATTCTATATGAAGCTTCTTATGTAATAATGTGCAGTTAATATTGTCCAGGAAAAAAAATGCATTAGAATTCTGTATGGATACAGTAACCTCTAAAATGTTCAGATACTTATCTAAACCTTGACAGACTCTTTAATACCCGCTGACATCTAGGCTTGAGCCCATGAAATCCTAATGGCAAAAGATTTGCAACATTCAAGGTCAAAGTTAAACCTCTTTATGTTACTTGGTGACTCTGAAACCTGGAACGGTGGAACTTTGAAAATATTTCCTGTTTATACAAGAGAAATAAACTGCTGCTGCTGAAAGCCAGCCAATCTTCTTTCATTTTGTTTTATTCTTAAGGTCCTACTCCCCCAACCAAAAAGATATAGCAGCATTTTATAGATAAATCTTCTGAGGTTAAATCTGGTTTACCAAAATAGGGTGGTATAATTTTAAAATGGTTATTCTACATATATATTAGCTTAGCACATACAGATTCAGATTTTTTTTAAAAGTACTACTTAAGCACCCTTGACTCCAGCAAGGACACTGTCAATATTAACCCTGAAGACACTTGTGTTTAAAGACGTATTGATCAATGCATAAACTAATATATTTAGAAACATAATCAGTTTACACTGTCTAAACAAAATCTTGATTTAAGGAGGACCATGAGCTGCTTAGAAGAAACTGAGAAGGAGATGCACCCTTCCCATCGCATCTTTCCACCCAGACCTGGAAGAGATAGCAGCTCCCCCTTCAACGGGCAAGGCTGCTGATGAAAAGGACGCCTAACCGCATCTGCTGGCCACAGTGGAAAAGAGCTTCTCGCTGGCCCTGGGTTTTCTTGGAATCAACCTGAATACCCTTTACACTAGCTTAAGAGATATCCCTCTCTACATAAAAATCAGGCAAATTCTTACAGGATGCATACTTCCTAACATATTTAGGCTATATAAAATAAAATTGATTAGTTTTTGGTCACCAAAATAGTGACTGTAATATTTTTAGCTGTAATGAGATTCCATACCATATAACCAATTATTTTTCTAGCAATAGATAACAACCCTTCTTTGGACATATCTTGGGATTTTCTCTCCAAATAATTCTTTAGCAAATGTATTTTTCTCATAATTGTCTTCTGTGACATATTTCAACATTCTGGACTTAATGAAATCATTACTGTTAGGTTAATGAAAGAGGGAATGACTCTGTGCTGGAATATACACTGTATTTTAGAAGAATGATCTAATTTAGATATTTTAATGAGCACATTGGGCAGTGTGCTTGAGTATTCCAATATGAAAATTTTTGTGCTCGCTTTCTAAAGCCTATCAGGTACCAGCGTACAATGCACACCAGTAACACAYGCTTGTTTATTATTCCTTTGGACATTATAAAGACCACATATTCAAACGATGCAAAATCACTGTATCTGTATTTACTTCAAAAGGACCATGCTGAAAGATATTCAGTAATGATCTGTCTTGATTTTGCAAAACCACATTTAGCAAGTAACAGCGATACAAGTTCCCTTCCAAAAGAAATCCTATGTAAATATATGTCATAATCCACTGATTTTCAGATCTCCATATTCTAGCCATAGAYTGAAAATATGTCATTGCAATCTGACAAACTATTTCTTAGAGAAAGCCATGTACTTTAACATGATTTCAATTTATTTTTTTAAATTGTGTCAGAAAAACTACTCAAAGAAGTTACTCAATAATAGCTTGCTAAATATTGCTAGGTATAGTTTTCTCTTGGTTATCAGAGTTATATTAATATAATAGCACCATTGCAACTGAAAGCAGAATGTGGAGGGCCATGTGGTTAAAAGCGTAGGAAAATTTAATGTGAAATCATTCTCTAATAGCTTACATGGTATAATTATAATTTTCTATAGCAATTGTTAAATTATTGTTTTGCATGTACCAGAAAGAGCCAATGTTCCTAGGACACATTTATAAAAATAATGTATTATTGTTATTATTAATTTATTTTCTATCTTGCATAGTTGTACGAAAACTTCTTGCAGCAGAAACAAAAAGATAGCTCTTAACTGGCGCATGGGTTAGTAACTTTCACTGTTGCCAAGACAGCAAAATGGATACATATATTCACACTCACTTGGATGAAGACAACTTTCTATTTGCTCTGTACCTCAAAATAATAAAAATTTATCTGAAAAAATCCTATATTGTGACCATCCCTGAACCATTAAAATAAACTGTACTGGGAGTTATTGTAATCCAAAYTGAAAATTATTTTCTAGCTCTACTACAGTCCATTTAGGAAATTCTTTTTTTTTTTTTTCCACACAACAACTATTCGAAGTACTCATTTGCCTACATCTATAGCTTTCTACCTGCTTCCTAAATCTGGTCCTTCTTCTTCATTAGCTACGCTAATGGTAGACTGATAGTCTGATCACAGTACATCTCATGTTTCTCTTTTATCTAGTTGTTCCATCTCAAGTTGTCAGTTTTCAATTCATGGTCTTCTCAGTCCATGAACTTTATCATTTTATTACCATTATTGTTACTTGCCTAACAGTCACTAGTATGACATTTTATTGACATGTAAGTAAGGATTTCATTTTAAATACTGACAATCCCAGTGGACAGAATATAAACCAAAATGAGAGAAGAGAGTGAATCTCAAGAAGCTATTTTCTCTAACCTCAGTATTCTTTTGCAGGATTTTTTTTTTTTCTTCTTCATATAAATGAAGTGTAATTGGAAGGGGAGGAACAAGTCGCTGATATTACTTCATTCCTGCAACTGCATGCTGTGCAAGCATATGAAAAACACTAAGATGTGTTTGGGCCACCAGATGTATTTAAAAAGACCAAAAGACCATTGCTCAGTCAAGTTCCCATTCCAGCTAAGCACTAAGTGAAATCAGGGGGCTGGCAGTTTGGAACGGCTACTTTGCAGAGTCACCTCTACAAAAATGACCTTTGAAAATTTACCTACAGTACCTGTTTCCCAAAAGAAAGAGCCTGTCCTTGAACCGTGGATGAGAATTATTTCTTGCCATTGTCATAAGCATTATTTACTGCTTTCATATATACAATGGTCGTAGATGAATGCGTGCTCCTGCCAAATGGCAAAAGGGAACTAACAGGGATTTTAAAGCCTGGTTCTGGGAAACCTCTTTTGAAGGGCAGACGTAATTAGTGATGCACTTATAAATATATACATGTGCACCTGTGTATGCATATGTGTAAACACATGAGTACATACCAAATATTTCTATTTAAGGAACAGAAATTATTTAGATTGTATTGTATGTGAAATGCGTTTCCAAAAGCTTCTCCAAATGCAGCTACAGTTATTTTAAAAGGCCACAGTACAACATCAACTGATTTATATGCTCTGTAGATTGTTCATGTATCTTTAGGCAACACAAAGACATTTTTATGTGTGTGTTTACATACAGAGTATATATGTTTATATAAACATATATAAAGCAACTTAAAATGTAAATATACACAATACTGTCATGCTGCTAAACATTTATCAGTTACACCTATAATAAATACATAGTATCTGCACTTGTATGCCAAACTTCCTACCAGGTATAAATTAAATATTGAGCTTTACCACAGTTAGTGCAAAGTCTTCTGTAAATAGCTACAGCAAGTGGCCAATTTTAAAGGGCCTTTCTGTTATGTATTATTGAACCAACTCCTCTTTTTGTGTTTTGTATTAATAACTGCAAATGAGAATCCCCCTGTGTGCAAACGCTATACCTCTGGCAAATTGGTATGGGAATGACAGACAGAAAGAACGAGTCTGGAGCTGGAAAAAGCAAGAGCAAGCATGAGCAGCAGGATAACTGATGGCAGGCGGAGTGAACATCCAGCTTTAATGTGGGAAAGAAGCACTAGAATCTGCAGGGGAGAGAAGATCCTGCAAGAAGGTCACAGTCCCAGGACACTGCTTTTAGTGTCTCCGGTTAGCAGCCTCTTTTCTCATGCATAAACTTTTACTCTACCCAGTCCCAAAACCAGACCCATCTTCTTACTACTCCGGTATGTGCGCCAACCACTCCTTGGTCTGCAGCCACTCCCATAAAATATTTTAAAATTAAGTCCACCCTTTCAGCCCCTGTTGTTTGACACTATTCTTGGCAACATTCACCTGGGAATGGACATGAAAACTATGCAATTCCTCTCACCATCCCTTTGTGCAACGCAGCTGGTGTAAAGAGAGGAACTCCACTGACACAGAGGGAGTCGCGGCTCCTCACTTAGCTTCCACAGCATCTTTGCCTCTAATTAAAAATCCCTGTCAGTGATCTCAAGGAAACCTCCATAAGTCATCGGTCAAATTTGATCCTCTGTGATAAACAAGCGAATTATGCCACTGAGACTTAAATTCACAACAAAAGCTGCTCTTTGGCTGACTGACATTTCCCTGCGAGCCCATTCCTGCTTGGGCCTCTCAGCTCCCCTTGCATTCACAGATCACTCAGGCACTTGTGAAACCTCCATTTTACTGCCCACATTTGGCATGCATGGCACACATCCTGTAATTATTCCTGTATATGTTACTTTTCTATAAGGGGCATTACTGTCCCTCTTCGCCTTTCTTTATTCAAGTGTTAAGTTCAGCACTGTGATGAAGAGACCTCATGTGAGCCATATGCAAGTTACCTGTTTAGYTGTTACCTTTTTTAATTTGATATGAGAGCTTTGGAAATTATTTCACATGAAATCATGCAATTTACTACCAAATGTGGAGCCACTTGGAGAATACAGGAATGCATTTTGAGTTGAGAACAAAACAAGTCATTCAGCTTTCACAGGCATTACAACATCAGGAATTTGAATTAGGAGGTTAAGAGCAATGCTTGGGGGCTCAACAAAATAGCATGAATATTCATCATTGTCATCCCCAAGATTAAGAAATCTGTCTGGGAGCTTCTACAACAGAAAGTTCACACACCGTTTTGTTTCAGATACATTGATAGGCACATTAGCCTGGACAGGTTGTCAGCTGACTTTCAGGGAGCACAGGGACAGTGGTTGTGTCTCATCCTTTTGTGGCCAGGTAAAAGATAAGCCAAGCTTTATGTTTAAACTTGGAAAACACCAGCTGAACGGCCACTACCATCGAACCTGTGGAATTCTTGGTCATCCAGAGGCGGCTGAAAATTGGATGCTCAGAAAAGATTTTGGGAAATGGGAAAAAGACTTAAGAGTGAACTACCTGTTATGCTTCCAATGAAAGCATACAGTGATAGTTCTTGAAAAGAGAAAATGTGAGGGAAGAAAAAAACAGAAAGAATAGCTGTATTTTTTCAGGATTTCTCTAGAAAGCAAGTCGATATTTGTACACGGCAGAAAATGAAACAATATTTCCTAGAGTGGGCAAAATGCCACTCTAACAGATGGCAGAAGTTCAGGCATGCAAGAGAACAAGTTTATGAATTGATGCATGGGTATGTTTTCTGTCCAGGAATGTTGAAACAGCAGCTTTTGGAGAATTATTTCAACTTCTACATTTACAGAACTATGTCATTACCAGCCTAGCTTGCTTAAAATGGGTATGGATTTTATTTCTTGAAAGGCATTTTTATTTTTAGTTATTTTGATAGCCACTTAAAGTTTTCATATACTAATATTTACTTGAATGAAAGAGAAGTTGTACTTTGTTATTTTATTATTATATTTGTTATTTATTATTTGAAGGTAGTTATGTTTAAACACCATTCATTAGGTTTCTACCTGTATACAGGGCTGTTTTACATGTGAATCAATTAATTTGCACTGATTTCTATGGCATTTCAGAGCTGAGCATTATTTTAAAACCATCATATTTTGTCTGTTTGTGCTGGGCTATAAAATGTTGCCGTATACTCTTGAAACACATAAGGGGACAAATCAAGAGGTGAGTTTACTGTCTCCCACCAGCACGCCTGCATTAAGATAGTCACTCCATCAGTTCACTTTTTATCACAGTATGAAGGAACTTATCATTTGTTTTAATATTTAAGGTACGAATTGCCTTGGCAATCTTCTTCAGCCCGCTGCTTTGCCGTTCTGCAGCCTTAAAATCCTGCTAGATAGATGCTTTATTGCTCTGATATAAAAGTGTCTCTGCTCAAAGAGGGGGAAAAGAAAAACACGTAAGTTTCTCTGAAATGAACTGAGAACATGTTTTTTGACCATATCAAGACTGGTTTAATTACTCACTACCTTTGGTCAGAAAAGGAGAAGTTGTTAAGAGGAATAATACTTGCTGCAACATAAATAAGATCCGAGTGCTGAAAAATCAGAAGTATATTCAGAGAAGAAAGAATTATAAAGATACCTGTGCACGTTCCTCTGAAGAAACCTTACAGCATCTCAACTGTGGGGTGTGTTTGAGTTCAGCTGAACAGGCACCATTTCTTATGAACTTTGCTTAACTTACTGAAGAGCTACATCCACTGCATATGAAGATTGACATTACTGGTTTAACTTAAATAATATTCTACATACTTAAACTACACAAATTACAAAAGCTGAAGATGGGCCTTAGCATTAGGATGAAGAGTATGCATGCGAAGGCAACGTGATCCTACAACAACACAGGCAGAAATACAAAGGTTGGAGCTCAGTGCTGAGAAAATGGAGCTCAGTTGTCTCAAAAATTGGAGGTGACCAATAAGTCCTGACTGATTAGCATTTTGGGGAGAACACAAGAGAAAGAATAGTGCAGAAAGGAACACTGCTTTCTTTGATTAAAAAATGAAATAAAATCACATTTTTCCTCTGAGGATTATGTGGTAAAATGCCACCCATGTGCCAGTTTCAAACCCAGTTCCAATTTCATCATAGTCCACCTGCTCGAGGAGTAAATACAGATATGGGGTAAAAAAAAAAAAAAAGGTATTTATGGAAGAAACAAACACAAAATGTTAGTGCAACCCCTGGTGTGTATGGTTTCCATGAAATAGGAAAATAAAAGAGTCAGATGCTCAGCTTCTAGCTAGCTCACACCAGTCAAAGATGTGGCACAGAAATCTTTAAGTAACATTCCAACAACTCACCACAATGACTAATGAAGGCAAAAGTAACTCTATGCCTAAAAGGACCACTAAGCAAAGTACATCAAAGAGGAACTTCCCGCTTGACTTTTAAAGAGCTTGAAAATAATCTTCCATTGCTACTTTTAACAAGGTCTGGTTACTCCCAATAGCATAAATAAATAAATAAATAAGTAATAATCTGAAAAGACAAAAAAAAGTGGAGGGGAGCTATTGATAAGAAAATGACATTTTTAGTTAGTTAACTGACGCCATGGAAATTGTTGTTTAAAGACTTTTCAGAACTCTTGGTACATCAGAGAAAAACATGAGGGGTAAAACCGTGACCGTTAGCCACTCACCTGAATAACTAAATCTGCCTTTCTGCCCCCTGGCAAAGCAAGGAGCAATCATACAACTGGGAAGCACAAAGGGAGATGCCTAGAAAGGGGGTATTGACTTACTGCATCCTGCAACTCTTTTGGAAGTACTTTAAGTTAAATTGTTACTCTAGGAGGTAGCATGATTGAGTATTTCTTCATGCACATCGAAGGTGATAGAGAAAGGTAAGACTAATTGTAAAGCTAAGTAGAGTGAAGATACCTAAAAAACAGATTGAATTAGTAATTGGGATACAGGAAAATCATCTGGAATATGTAGGTAGAGCTTTCAATTAGCAATGGCCCTTTGGGTTAAAAGGAAAGTTACTTTGCATCACAATGGCTGACAACCGCATGTGCAGAACTGGTCCAAGGATCACTTTCTGTCCCCAAAGGCCCTTTTGTATCTTCTAGTCCAGCTGCCTCCAGCTGGCTTACCCTTGTGACCAAAGCTGGCGTTTGATCTTCAAACCAGTAATGATGATGGGTAGCAATCTGTGTCAATTTATGATGGTAATATTTGAGCCTGGGGAATTTAGGCTCCTGATACAGCTCCGATATCTTCTCCTAGCAATCTCAAATTTTATTCTCTTTGAGTTTATTGAAGAGTCAACTGCTGATATCCTTTAACTTCCTCTCCAGCAATACTGCCAGCACGGCAGGTGTGACTATTGATCTCAGTCAATAGCCTTGATCTCAATCTCAAGATTTCCTCTGCAAAAGTAATCTTCCTGTTCACTTTGCAACAGGTCTTTCAACACTATGCTATGGCCACATTAATAATGAATGAATCCATTATGATCAATGGCTCGACAATGAATATCAAATGACTTCTCCATTATTAAGATCATTACAGGACACTAGAGTTAACTGTTCAGTGCCATTTACAGGGGTTTAGCTGTATGATCCCTTTCTCTCTTAATAGGATTTCTATGACTAAAACACCCCAAATCACACTGAATATTTAACCTGAGGTTCAGTGATTTTACAGTTTATACTATAAAACATCTCGTGAATCAATAGGGCAATAATATATATCACTGTCTCTTGGAGCAATTTAATATAATCTTGCTGTGTACACAGTGCCTATCAGCACCATCAAAAAGTGTGCTCTGAAGATCTGCGAGGTAGATATTAATTGTCCAAAATCTAACAAACAGAACTAGCAACTGAACAGAACCGCTCCACTGTTGCCTTTAAAAAGCTGTTCCTTTTAACTCTGTTTTTGTTTATTTGTACCCATTTTTGCAATAAATAATGCAACTGATTAAGCAATGAACATAGAACATTAATCACGTTGCTTAACTAGATATTTCCTAAAGGTCACCCCACTTTGAAACACGGAGCTTTCCCATGTGCTGCCCGCACGCCCTTGATTAATGGTGCATTTCCCTGCTCTCCCCATGCACCCTTGGATCCCCATTCTGTACTTCTCCCTTGCTCCTGGCTCTCACGCGAGGGGCAAGCCTGTCAAAGTGACATGAGAAATGACTGCATAACCTTTGCTGATGTTCAGCAGTTTCCAGTCTTTCAGTTTTCGCTCTGCACCACTCTCCAAGAAGTCTGCTTTAGGTTTACAGTTTCCCAGGCAGAATTTGCAGTGACAGAAGAGAAATGATTGCTCTAGATTACATTGCCAACAGAGCTTTGACAAATGTTACAGAGCTAACAGATCTTGCCCAAGATAAATAGGTATCAGTGGATACTGTGGCTAGTTCTCACTCATGCAATCTCAATTTTAAATCTGCGCTTGAGAATCAGCTCTAGTAACAGTATAGCAGTGGAATATATTGAGGGAAGAGGGATTTGATGGTGAAGCGTGATAGAAGGATTGATTATAGCAAGGCTGAGAACGACCTGGTGTCTGGATTTGAGTCCTAAGTGTTGTGGGTTAAATGCTGTTTCTGAACAGATTCTCCTGTGTGGAATGGGGCAGGCTACTGCAGCCCAGACACCTGGGTCTCCATCTATCTATGTATCTGCAATTTGTTTGTGAAATAGGTACATCGAAAAAGGAAAACAGTTTTCTTCCATCATGAATAGATTTGAGGGATGGATAAACACAAAAATCCTACATCTCAATGTTATATTGTTTTATATCTCATTATGCCCTAAAAGTATTTTGCAATTCAGAACGTCCACTAAGAGAGATCCCAACAGGCTGAGTCAGGGGAGGTACTAGGTCTCCCCCTCAGACCCTGACTCACAGGCAACTACCATTAAAAAAATGCATGCATCTTTGTTTCTCCAGGAAACAACTCACTCATGCCCATGGGAAATCTGACTTTTTTCCCCCAGACCTTGGTGATCATTCTTGTAAAGAAAAAAACAGAAACAAGGAAAGTTACTGTGATTCCTTCCAACCACGCAGGAAGCAAATAGCAAACCCAGTAATGCAGCTTTTAATGATCCTGTGCTCAGGCACATGGTGATGGTTAGTGACATGCAATAGAGCTCTTTTGTTGCAAATTAATTAATTTACTAAAGTAGAGTTGATGCCATTAGCAATAATTTCTCCATCAACATTTGATGCTGAATAGGGGTCATGCAGGATAAGTTCCCTACCTGTCGTCTTATTCTCAGAGAAGGACACTTTCTTCTCAAACCCATATCATCTATCTCTACATTTGTATGCTGAAAAACATAAGCATGATTCCTAGAATTCGAGTAGATTTTTCTCCAGTTGCTCTAAACAGTTTTACAATTCTCAGAGGGGGAAAAACAACCAAACAAACCAAAAAACTCTAGACAATTATAGTGATGTGTGTCTGGGAACATCATTGTTCCTGGTTGACAAAACATCTAACTGGTACACAGCAAATATCTTAATGAGGTCAAGAGCAGCGATTTTAAGGGAGAAGAAAAAATGGAGAATTATCTGAATTTTGTTTATGTTGAGAAGCACTCGTGTAGAGAGCACCTTTGCTTCAATTCCTTCATTGCTTTCACCTTTTATAACGTACTGCATGTGAGTGCACCTCTCTGTCCATGGGTAGCTTGACAGACTTTAACTGAACTTTCTACTGGTGCAAAGATGTCACCATGGAGAATATACTTTCAGGATTAAGGATATTGAGTGATAGTTTACTACATCTGCCACCTCAGCTACGTAATTTATCTAGCAATGTGGAAAAGGAGAATTAAGGCCCCTCCTTCATACAAGGGATGAATAGAGAATCATTTAGAAAAATTAGCCACCATTACTACCATACGTGGAGGCCCTAATCTTCAGTCGCTTAACATGACGCTAGACACAGTACAGGTTGAATCTTGCAATCACTCTACATTTTAACCCCTCACCAAGGTTAAAGGGTATTCCACACAGGAGGTGATCATGGCATCTGTTCTTAAAAAATACACCCTAGGGAACTGCCCATGAGTAATATAAAGATGATTTAGACAACCTCACAAGTGTTTCCCATCTCTCATTTCTACAGGCCAAATGCTGAGAAATACTGAATGCTTTGGAGAACTTAGATATTACGGGTGCTCGGCATTATTAGTGCCCCGTGTTCATCTAAGACAAGTGAAAATAAATGATGTCCAAAAGCACAATGCAGAGGACTATACTGCTACTACTTCATGGTGGGATACTCCAAAACTATGCAGTTATTACTAAGATTAGTACCGGACTAGTATCAATTTGTTTTCCAATATAATTGATCACATTTAGAACATCTGTGAAAAAACTTTACTCCTAATTGAAGTTATTTGTTAAAAATAACCAACCAAACAACCCTTCTAAACACAAAATATCCTTTTTGGACATATTTTTAAGGATTTACAATTTCTGAATTTTTGAAGTGCAGTTCAACTAAAACACTCTAAGGTTTAAGTACACAGGATTATGACTTGGAATCACAGTGCAGGAAAGATGCAAGGAGTATATAACATCAATACGTATAAATGGAATGCTCAAAAAAATTTCTTCAGTTTTTCAAAAGACAACAGAACTTCCTATTTCAGCATTGCGAATGCCTTCCAGAAACTATGACATTAGCTATGGAACAAGAGTTTTATTTCACAGCACTGAAGAAGTAAAATATGGGAAAATTGTGAATATACAATGATTAATTTAAAGTGTGTCCTGTTGCTGTAATAGACAGGATACTTATGCTGTATGTATATGGCCAATTTAATTTCAGACTTCATTTTTGCCACCAAAAGTAAATGATATTTTTAGGAAAAAATGTTCTAGCATATTAAAAAAAAAAAATATATATTTTGTTTTCTAAATAAAGATTTCATGGATCAACTCTTGCATGCTGTTTATATGCAAGTTTCCTACATTTTACATTGCTGAATAATTGAGAACATTAGCTCCCAAACCATGAAAAATTAATTTTAACATGATGTATTATTAATCAATTTAATTTACAGTGATCTGAAAAGTCCTACTTTCAGTTATGGTACTTGAAGATATGTTTAGACAGTGTTTTGGTCTGTATTATAGCACTTTATGTAACTCTTTCTCATCTGATACACTTCTCAAAGTGGGTCATATTGCATACACGTGGTAATGGATAAAATGGATAAAAGAGAACCAGTTGACATAATTTATTTGGACTTTCAAATCATTTTGACCAAGTCTCAGATAGAAAATAACTTAAAATTTAAGTATTTGGGGAACAGAGCAAATTATTTGAAATTATCAAAAGCTGCTTAGCAGACAGAAAGGAAAACATTGCATTTTTTAACAAATTATTATTATTTTTACTATATAAAGTTATTTTACTTTTACTATTTAAAGTAAATACTTTTTTATTTTTACTATTTAAAGATATTTTTATTTTCACTATATAAAGATATATTTTTACTATATAAAGATAAACATATTAGTATATTTCACAAAGTTTCAGCTAGTCTTTTAGTTAATGTTTACTAATATTTCCCTATAAAATAATCACCAAAAAATCAGTCTGGAAAAATAACAAATACTATTCTAATTTAGAATTTATTTATCTAGGATTAAAAAAATGTCTTCATTCACTATGGCTTCATGGACATTTATCTCCACTTTAATGCAAATTGAAAAGGGAGATTTGAGTGATATGGAAACTCTCRTGACTCAGATTTCTTCCTCAATATTTTTTGAGAAGTCGCTGGTTACTGAAGTCTCTGCTTACTATGTCAGACATGGTAATTATGTCATCTGGCCACAAATATAAGCTAATAATAAAGAACTACTGATGAACGGTGGAAATATTTATAAAGACTACAAAGTTGTGCATCTTTAACAGGATGAAAGATTATTACAAACATCGGGTAAACCTCAAAGGTAAAAAAGGTCATACAGGGAAAGCAGTCTATATTTGGAGGTAGAAGCCTGAAGCCCTTGTCCACCTTGAAAGAATTTAACTTAGCTGGGAAGGCAAGTGAAGTATCTCCGCATCGGTGAACACAAGGATGAAGTCTGCTAAATATGAAGCTGGAAAAACTTGCATAAAAGTCCATGTGGTGAATACCAGAGATAATACTGCAAGATGCTATCAGCCAGTGAAGTCTCATTGGAGCAAAACATGACCCCTACCACGCCTGACTCAGATGGAGAATGGCTGAGAGGAGGCAACACAAATAGTCCAGGGCATGCATGAACTCTCCTACAAGGAATAAATGACAAAGCTGGGATGGTTTTGCTTAGAAAGGAGTTACATTTAAAGTGCAGAGGCACAATAAAAAGGCATTAAATAATAAATGGTGAAGAAAGAACATGGATTGCTGGTCTCCTGAATTTGCGGCACTTAGAAAATGTTTTTTCTTTTTATAGGAAATTCTAATGTTGGATATTCAAGACAACAAAAAACCTAAACTAATCCCTGTAATTTGTAGACAAATGGTATAACACAACCCTCYGCCCCTGGAAGTAACTCAGGCAAGATTGAAAAATGCACAGTGTTAAAATATTTATACAGATAGGCTAGGACAAATGTCACCAAAAAGCTGACAGTTAACCAAAATAACTGCATGAATGAAATTAGTAAAGAATTTCAAACAGAAGTGTCTGCAAGGCTACTGAGAAACGCCGACAAGCTGTGGGGACAGGGTGTGCCTGTGCCAGTGAGAAGCCCTGCCGCCRGAGCTGGCACTGTAGCCCCGTGGCTGGGGAGGCTTCAGTCTGAGCTAAAAGCACTGGTAAGGGATCAGGGAGGGGAAAAGTACTTTGAGGAAGTTTTGTTTCAAAACCAAGAGGGCTATGAGCCAGAAAGCTGCCCCTCAAGGCAGTCCCTCCTCCATTCAAAGATGGATTCCTCACGAGTTTATACCTTCTTAAAAATACACATGCTGGCATCAAACACGCCCAACTTGTCACTTCTTCTCTCCTAAGAGAAATAACTTTGCAGACCCCAAGCTTTCACTAGCTGCTTTTATTAAAAAGAACAACAACATATGGATATAAAATGTGTTATAGATGGGAAAACRGGAGTAGGCTAAGTCACTTGTCAAAGCAAAATATCAGCACAGCCTGGTTATTCCCAGGGGATGCTCCCAAGGTTTGTCCCTATTTCCAGGAACGGTGGGACCTCAGACTCCATGAGGGATGGTCATCATTCTCACATGTTCACACGGAGACAAAACACACCAGCCTAGTGCTTTAATGAAAATAGCAGACATTAGCCTTACAGCAAAGCGTCAAAGGCTTGTGGTTATAAAATAAAATACGAAGCAAATAAGCTTTCCGTGATGTGTACATTCGTAGCACTGTATTCCCTCACGAAAGGAAATTGGTTGAGGGGCAGCTCTATGCGAGGCAGACTTAAGTTAATCTCATTGCCTGTTTTGAATTTTTGTGTACATGTTTGTTCACCTTTGGTAGCAATAAGCTACTTAAACATGAGTTTAAAATAAAATCCTGCATTGTATAAAAATACAGTGAGCTCACTCTCAAACTATTTCCACAAGCACCTTAAGTATATAAGCCCATCTCTGAAAAAGCATTATGTGACATACACTGGAATTCTTTGCAAAGATACACCACTTCCCTAGATTAGATATAATTGACACTTGTGTGGCTCCAAGTCACAATATTCATACCTATTGGAAGAATCTACTTCTTGTCTCTTCTTATGTTGTCATTGTTTGGTAACAATGCAACCATACAACACAATATATATAACATGATTAAAAAGTTTCTTCTTATAACAGTAAGCAAAAGTTACCTAYTGTTAAAATACTACAAAATCGCAGACAAAACTTCTTCACTTTCTACAAAGAAAAATAATGATGTATAATGATGCATATTAAGCCTCTGCTGCCCAGGGTTCCCATAACTTATACGTTGCCAAATTATGCAAAAAAACCACTGGAGCATTTCAATTATACTGCTATAATTCCTACCACAATACACACTAAGAGTACAAACACAGATATATACTTTTTCAGAGAAATAAAGCATCCCTTTCTCCAAAAAAAATCCCTGAATTTAATTGTGAGAGGAGAAGACAAATTATCCCCTGATAATAGCCAAGAAACAGTTAGATTATATCATTGTATCAATTTTCTATACTTACTTTACTATGTTGTGAAATAAGCATAATTTCTAATTTATTCCTGTATTTCATTTGCTAGCAAACATGCACACTGGGGAATGCTTGCTGTTCGTGACTATCCACAGATGACCGTGCAAGCTTCTATGTCCAAAAAAGTGTAGTAAGACAACAGGATGGGATTTATTTTCAGCAATGCCATAGGATAGCCACAATTTAGTGGCTATTTTGGGATTATAAGACAAAAAAATACTTCCAGAGTTGAAGGTAATACCTAAAACAGAAATTTTTACAATTCTGTTAAATATTTCCCTTTTGAAGACAAAACTGTCCAGCCCTTGGTAGAATCCTCCAGGCCGAAAAAAGCCTCTGTTGAAGTTACACTGCTTAGCTAGGACGCTCTACCTTACATGTCAGTGTCTAAAACACTGCGGTACAGCAACTCTCAGAGCAGGAAACCAATGAAGCATCACTCTGAGAAGTAATTCTCACAGAGACCTCTACCCCTTCTGCTGTCTTGCCTCCTCCTCCTTTGATATAGAAATGTCTATAAGGTAAAGTGTCCGATCTCCAAGGCCTGCAGCCCTCTTCGTAGCGTACCCTGGTCATGACCCAGAGACTTGAGAGACAGAATGGGTCCTTCCAGGGGTCGGGCAGCTTTGTAAATCCTTAGGTTATTTAGCTAACACGAATGCCAGAATTGAGCCAGAGCTTGTCATTCTTGCTCCTTACCCAGGAACCACAAGCAATAAGAGTTGTGATGTGTTAATCCTTTACCTAAAACCACAGAAATGTCTCCATTTCCAAAGTTATGCCATCTCAGTAAAGGATTCAGCCCTTTTTACCTCCTCCCATCAAGAATTGCTCCTAAACTCTACCATAAAAATAGAATATAAAAATAGGCTGTAGTGGCTCACGACAAAGACCCATGTAGCCTAGCATCTTCTTTTGGGAAAGCAGCCTGTAATAAACACCCACAAGAAAAGACCACGGCCACAATGATCCCCCCCAAAACACGCTCTCCTAGCTGCAGTCCTCTGGGGCTCTGCCGAGGCAACGCAGGGACAGCTGACGCAACAGCTAATACTCTCAGGAAGGAAGGAAGGGACACTTGCACTGCTTCACCTCCACCATCACAGCCACTGTACGCTGTCTCTTATGGCCCCCAAATAATTTCTCAATATATCTTCCTATCTTCAGCCAAGGAAAAAAAAAAAAAAAAAAAAAGAGGAGATGTGAACCATTGAAAAATTTATCTTATTAGCTAGGAGGGACGGAGAGAATGAAGAGAAGCATATTAGCTGATGGGGACCTAGTGTTAAATATATTTCATAGCACATGCCATGCAAGATTTTCCTACTGCAATCTCAGTACTCCAGTGTTTGCATCAGGTTTCCTAAATAAGAGTTGTTTTGTTTCTCTACAAAGAAACTTTATGCCAGGTATAGAAGTTGTTACTTTTCCTCCTAAATTCTGAGCACCAGTATTACTTGCAGTATTGTTTTCTACGTTTCTACTTTTAGCAGGCAAATGTGAAAGTGGGGAATTTATTTTTTAAAAAGATCACCTTTCCTCTCCACCACCCAGCAGGGAAATTTACACATATCACATAACATATGTGAGTATGATATATATCATACACCTCACCGAATAGTGCTGTTGCACTTTTATGTAGTGCTTAATGTAACATGAAACAAACGCAAATGGTAATCCCCAGACCTAATATAACCCAAGAAGTTTACATTAGCACTGGCTACATTACTAGCTGCAAACTGTCCCACAAAAAGTGAATGCTGAAAGTACCCCAAGCCTTCTCCTCTCCTGGGGAATCTACCTGGTGCCAGTCACTCACCAGAGATGCAGAGTGACTCGTGAAAGCTCCCAATAAGAAATTCTTCCTATGTGCCACACTACCATCTATCATTGTCAACTGTGTACAGAACAGAGAGCTATATTTTTTATTCTTCAACTTACTTAAAAAAAAAAAGCACACTGAATCCGAGGGTTTCAGCTGTACAGGATTCTCAGAAAGTGATGAAACATCTTAAAAAAAAAAAATAATCTCAGTAGCACTTGTCAAAATAAAAAAAAAAGCAATAACGCAGTGTTAACCGTAGGCTGGTATCAACCATCCTCTAGTCTTGAAAGTCAGCTGACTTAGATTAGATATCCTTAGACCTTATCACGGTTATAAGAAAATATTTTTCAAATTCTGAGAAACTCACCATTCTCACTAATAAAACTTCTAAAGAACATACAAGAATGAATATATTAACTCTTGCCATTTTTATGTACCAAAAGCAAAGTGATTTAGGACACAATATGAGCTACCAGCAGGTGGTTCTATTTGAAATAAAACTGGGAGAGGAGATGCTATTATTTCATACACAAATTTGTATTTTGACATTTCCTCCCATCTTCCCATCACTGTGTTTTGTTTTGTTTTCCTGTACAGAGGAAAACAAACTACCTCTATTACCTTAAACAGAATAGGAGTGTCATGCAGGTCTTCCCAAAATGGAGAAGAAGGAAAACAGAGTATCTTCTGTGCAGCCATCCCTTGATAGGCTGTGAACTGCTAAAATAATTGTTCAGGAAGGCTGAACATTTTTTATATCAAACTAAACTTCTTTCTCAAGCATACAAAAGCTTTTGCATAAAGGATTTAAGGAGAGAAGGGTATCCTTTGCAATGGAACCAGCTTAAAAATATCTGCAGCAGAGAAGAAAAAAACCTTGTGCGTTTCGGAAGATAATCACTGGGGATAAGGAAGAGGACCCCTTCAAATAAGTCTCTCAGACAAAGACTCTGCAGCTGAATGCAGAGCAAAATGTTTACATGGGGCATACCAGGCAAYACCCTGTGGAGCACAGCATCAATGAGTGACTCAGCAGCTCAAGACAATCACCTGAGACATGCTAAGTCGAGTAAGAGAGGGGTTTGGTTTGGTTTGATTTTCTCCAAGGCACTGCATCACTTGCTTTTTGGTCTCCCCTACTTTACAGGGTTCAGAACAGAGTCCAGAAACGTCAAAGCTGGAAGCCCTCTATCTCAATAGCTCTACGATTTCTGTCAACT
Organism: Phoebastria nigripes; assembly: GCA_035582835.1. Classification (NCBI taxonomy): domain Eukaryota; kingdom Metazoa; phylum Chordata; class Aves; order Procellariiformes; family Diomedeidae; genus Phoebastria; species Phoebastria nigripes. The sequence continues at coordinate 265,796 of JAYKAV010002946.1, forward strand.
TCCTCACTCCTTCCCTGTAGCAAAGATAAAATGACATACAATTACTTTTTCAATCTTTGAACATAGTTGTTTACTGTAAGGTGAAAGAAAAATAAATGGCAAGCCAGACTGGCCAAATTTAGCTTTGCAAGAAGCAGGTACAAACCTAACTGAAATCACTGCGCTATCCATATTTTAAGTCCATGGAGAAGAAACTGTAATACATTAACCACAGGATTCTTAATTTATTAGAGAGAGCCTACCACTTCCAAGTGAGGGCTATATATAGAAATTTTTATTGGCCACAGTACATTTTACTTGCAGACAACATTTTAATTGTTTTGATGTTTAAGGTTTAGCCTGATACAATAAGCTCGGTTTTGGGGATTTTTTTGGAAAGAGTCTTCACAGTTTTTAGTTGGAATATATTTTATGGATGCAACTGTAAGAAAAAGACTGTAATACTTTTCAGGGTGAGTCCATTTTTAATGCATTTTTATCTACTAACTTGCACACACACTGACAAAGCTTTATGTATAAATGATGTGATCCTTCAACACTACTGGCAGAGTGAATGGACTGATGCAGTTTTAGCTGGGCAGAGGTTGTGGAAGATTTGATGTAGAGGTATTGTTTCATATTCCTTCTTGTCTCTAACCCCAAACTACTGGCCAAGCTATTCTTCTGGTTTAGCAGAGATTAGCCTACAAAGGAGAAGTAGTTCTAGAGGAACTATCACACACTATTTCATCTATCTATACCTAAGTAAAAGAACAAGGTCTGAGGCGGAGCTGTGTTGCAAGGGTAGCTCTTGAGGTAGATAGCTGTTGGTCTATGTAACATGAAAAAGCTAATGCTAGCATGGCCGTCTGGCAGGCACTAAAAAAATTCAAATTCTGGCTCTTCCCAGTTCTCCCAAATTGCAAATGTAGGTGCATACGACTACCAGAGGCATAATGCAAGGAGCGAAGCTCTGTGCACATTGCTATTGAGCAATTAATTTATCTATACCTCCTCAGGCTATCAAGGATGCCCAGTGGGACAGTATATATTTTCACTTATGGAAAAAGTAACCGTAGTTCCAGGACTTTGACCTCAAAGTGATTTCTGTAGGTAATTCTCTGCCTTCAGGTCTTCTCCAGAGAGGGAGATTCATCTATGTAAAAATTGAATTATAGCATTTGGATGAAATCTATTTTCCTAAAAGAAGAAGAAAAAAAAGTAGAAAATTGCCATTTTCTTCCAGATGATCTAAAGGCACCGATTTAAAACCAAGGTCCTCCCTCAAGAGAATCTCAGCTGAAAATGCAGTGTCAAACTKCAAATGGCAGTTCTGAGCTGCTGAGGCCCTGACACATCTGCTACAGAGATCTCTCCACAAAACCAAAAATCTCCGTAGAATTTGCTTAAGCACATTTTTGAATCTAGCTCAGCACCGCAGGTTGCTGAGCTTATTTGGGTATCGTGTTTGGGAGACGCTGGCTGTTCGTTCTGCAGTTCCTGCAGGGGATGAAAAGGAGAGTCCATTCATTTGCAGAGGGGAACCAAAGCAGGGGGCTGAGATAAACAGGTTTGCTACGCAGCCGGCATCCTCGGTAGTCAGCTGTGGGGCTCTGCTCAAACAGAAATGGAAGGAATTTTATGAAAGTACTTAACAGTTCTGTAAAGCCACATTTCATGTCTTACTTTCTCATTTGATTGTTAATATTTTCCAAAGCCATCTAATAAAGCTGGATGCAAATTTCCATAATTGGGCACGGAATGACAAAATCTCATCTATCTATGCACAATATACCTAATATACGAAAAATGGAAGGTTTAATATATTTCCAAGTTCTAAAACTATTGGATCTCCCCAGTTGTGTAGTGATTTCCAGTTTACCATCAAGTCTTTTAAACTAATCCAATTTGTTCATTTTCTAAAGTAGCAAATTTAAAAATTTAAAAATCTTTAAATCTGAATGATACACGTTTGATCAGTAAACAGAACAGGTACTCTAAGAAACAGTGTTTCCCACTGCTCTGTGAGGATACTTTTGCCTACCCAGTGGTACCCCATCTGCTCATCTAAATATGCATTTCCATGATTAATAAAACAAACACAACAAAGTTTAAGATGTGCAAACAAAACATACATCTGACTTCCCCCCCCCCCCCCGTTTCTAACCAGCTATTGAAGGAATTATGCATATTTGTCAGCATTTACTTATTAATGTATTAATTGCTGGCCTTTGTATGTTAACACCCTTCCCATATGTAAGCCAAAGGAAAGTTCTGAAGCCTGATCGTGATCTCACTAAAACTCAGGAAAACTCAGCTGAGGACATTGAAACAGACCGCACTTGTRTAAGTCCAAATTCAAGCCTTCAAAAGCTGTATCTTTCCACATTGTCTGCAGAGAAGTTGGGGCATAATTTTATTTAGAACAGTTTAGTCATTCAGTCACATCCTTTCTCTCACTATTAGTTCCCTGACTATAACAGCGTTAAACAGCTTTTTAGCACATAATTTTCTTTTATTGCCTTGATAAAAATAAAGTCTGTCATAATATACTCTTGTGCTCTGAAAATCTATAGCATTAAAATAAAAACTAAAAGCCCTATAAACACAGCACAGTGAAGCAGAAGCTTAAGGTCATGAATAGTGAGTGACATTAGTAGGTCTACCTTAAAAAAATCGGTATTTTTACTGCTGAGCAATACTTTGCACTCTTCTAAACTCATAACTTTTTAAGTTTTAAAATATTACAAAGGAATTAAACTGAATTAGGTTAAATCAATATTCTCCTAATAAGAATTCTTTGTAGTTTTAAATTTCTAAGCTTTACATATTTCAGTAGTCCATGTTAAATGGAGATTTGACATTTTGCCAGCGAAAGTTTCATTAAATCACTAGTAGGAAAATCATGATTATCTCATATTACCTCAGTGCAATGATATAATGTGTCTGGTGCTTTTAAAGATGAGACAGACAAATGGGAGAAAAGTTTCCACCACACCAAAAATAAACTGCAGATATTTATGGCTTCTTTAAAATGGAATTTCTCGAACACAGATTATTTGTTTCTACTTTCTTTTCCTTTATTAGTACATCATTACCATATTTTTTGCATTTACATTGAATTTTTGACCCAGCTCAGTATTGTACTAATTGTGTTGCCAGTGAAGTGAACTTTGAAGGCCAGCACAGAGACCTTTTTTCAAAAGCCTCATTTAAATCGTTAGCAAAAGCTCATTCTGAACCTAACGCTAATCACCTATCCCTTGTTTTTGCTATTAGAGATACAGGGCAGTGTGCTGGAAACCATCTTGTCTTTGAGCTCCAACACTTCATGCACAGGAAAGTGTTGCTACCAAGACTCTTGCTTTCCTCCGAGCAAGTTCCTGCCGTGTTAATCCCAAGAGCAGTTGCAGTGGTGGGGATGGCAGCTGAGGAGGCAGAAGACTGAAGCGGGTATCCTTCCAGTATGACCCCAGGCCAATCATTCTGCCTCCTCGTCCCAGCACATTAAAACATTACAACCACTGACAACTTGGAAGAGTTGTTGTGAGGATAAATATAGTGAGAACATACGAGGCACAATAAATTTAGATAAAGCTAGCTGCGGTTCCTCTGTGCAAAAACAAAGAAGATAAGTAAGATAAATAGATTTTTGAACACCACACTGCACACCCCTTCTGAATGTACAGCAATTTACTGTATTCTTCTGGATTCTCGTAATGAACAGATAACATCTGTGTATTCCTTTGGAGGTAGCTGTGAAATAAAGACTGAGCAATGGTTATCAGAAAATGTATTTGGTGAGAGTGTTCACATGAAAATTAACATTACACGAATTTGTAGATATTAAAAGAAAATGAACTGTAAACTTCAAAAAAATCTGTTTCCATGGAAAAACCAACATTCTTAGAATTATTTACATATAAATCAGGACATAATGAATACCATAAATTCCATCAGAAATTAACGATATTCTGAAATGTAAATCTCAAAATCATGAATAATTGGGCTGCAGAAATATACTGCAACAGTTTTTATTTACAATTATTTTTGACGTGACATTTTGAATCACAAATGAGATAAATTATAACGTTTTTTGGTTTTGGTTTTTTGTTTGTTTGTTTGTTTTGTTTTGTTTGTTTGTTTTTTGTTTTTGTTTTTGTTTTTCCAAACAGAAAAGACTGGAGTGAACATGAAGTAAACTATGTAATCAACTGCTCAAGAGTAAGTCCATGGACCTGGTAGAAAGATAGTCTGTGTATTCTGCAGGAAAGTAAACCAATTCAGGTTTGATTTCATTCCAGTCTTTGGGGATATTATGGGGTATTTCCCAACAGAAAGCTTTTTTCAAAGTTAATCAGAAATTTTTCAATGAACTGACATACATTCACAACCCAAGAAGGTCTTTTTCCAGCCTGTAGGGTAATGTTCCCAACTGTATACTCATGCCATCACTAAATGCCACTTTGCCAGCCAAGAACTGGGCAAAATTCTGCTAATGGGCATCGATTGTAATGATATTCCGAACAGAAATAATATTGCTGTTGGTTTCCAACATCTAATATCACTTTATAGTGTCATATTCACTTAGGAATAATGACAGTTGGAGAATACATCAGGCTTTTAAAAACAAAAAGATGGAAGGTTGGCAGGCCCAGTGACACAAAAACATGTATAAGCTTTATTTTCAAGAAGTTTTATCCTTGCACTTTCACTATGAAGTATTTTTAGACTAATAACAGTAGCTCCAAGATACTACTGTGTTAGACACCTTAAAAAGAGCCATTAATAATGTCAGAATATAGTTTATTTCCAATATTTCTCACAAATTTTTATACTTTTGAGTTGAGAATGCCATAAGAAAATTCAGAGTAAAAAATTCTAAAAATACCAGCAAGGTTTTCATCGTTCTTATGCTCAGTTAATTTATACACAGACATGTTTCTTATACTTTTAGTGAGAAAAGGAAAGGGAGACTGAAATGTTTGTCAATGTATAATAGTTAAGAAATGTATTTCCAGCCTTATTAATACACATAAGCCAAATCACTCTTCCAAACAATAAGATTTGTACAGGTGTCTAAACAGGATTACTAATAAGCCAGTCAAGATTATTATTCACCCTTGCTGTGCAAAAAAATGAGTTTGTAAGCCACATAGCTGCAAAAAATTTGACACAACACAAAACCTGAGATCCTCAGGAGACTGTTATCCAAATAATCTTACTCTGGAGAAGGCCTGTGCAATAATGTAGCTTGGAGGGATAACATCAATTTTCTAACAAGTAATTAAGATTTGCATTATTAATGCAATGGATATTCTTGCAAATTATGTCTAAATATATGCAGATTTAAAAAAACCCCAACACCGTTTAATGACAATGCTGACATTTTTAAGTCTTTCTATTAAAACTATAGATAAAAGCAATGCTGACTGTCTCAGTAAATCAGTTATAAACTGACCAGATTTCTGAATGCAGCTGCAGACTGTTATGTAGAACTGGGGAGCTTAATGTCCACCCTATGCTCAATACAATGTATCTTTCAAATGAAGTAAAATCTAGTCCATTAAAAAACAAAGTGAGTTGAAATCTCTTCTGGAACATAATCTGCTTCACCATGTTATTGGTCTAAGCAAATTAGGAATGGTTCATGTCATTCTCAGTCAACGCTGAATGCAAGCAAATAGAGTTTACCCACCTTTGACTGAGACAGTCTAGTGTTTACCCACTTTGACCTACTTAAGCTAAACACCAAACTGCTGAGTTAAAAAACAAGCTTTTAAATCTACCAGTGCACCACCGTTTCAGTGGTATTGAAAGGGGCTGAAATGTAAGAGACTTTAACCTTGTTTTTGGTAAAAGGAAAGCTATGCATGCTTGGAAATTGTAGATTTCCTTCCCCTCCCCAATTTATCATGCCTTTCATTAATTTTTTCAAAGGATGTGCATGGGCACACATGCAGGAAGCAGTCAGTTTGCTGTCCACTGGAAGGTTAAATGAAAGCAGCTTAAATGAGCAGAATTTTAACAAAGCATCTCATATGGTCCATCCCCCAAAACTGAATAAGAAAAAAAGTGAGCAAAGAAGGGCAAGTTTGTAGGTAACTATTTCAGCATACATGGGTGTTGTGGTTTAACCCGGCAGGCAGCTAAACACCACACAGCCATTCACTCACTCCCCCCTCCAGTGGGATGGTGGAGAGAATCGGGAAAAAAAAAAGTAAAATTCATGGGTTGAGATAAAGACAGTTTAATAGGACAGAAAAGGAAGGGAAAATAATAATAATGATAAAAGAATATAGAAAACAATTGATGCACAATGCAATTGCTCGCCACCTGCCGACCGATGCCCAGCCAGTTCCAGAGCAGCGGTCGCCACCCCCCAGCCAACTCCCCCCAGTTTCTATACTGAGCATGACGTCATATGGTATGGAATAACCCTTTGGCCAGTTTGGGTCAGCTGTCCCAGCTGTGTCCCGTCCCAGCTTCTCGCTGGCAGGGCACGAGAAGCTGAAAAGTCCTTGACTAGTGTAAACACTACTTAGCAACAACTAAAATATCAGTGTGCTATCAACATTATTCTCGTACTAAATCCAAAACACAGCACTATACCAGCTACTAGGAAGAAAATTAACTCTATCCCAGCCAAAACCAGGACATCAGGATTTTAAAATTTATGAAACTTTTTGCATTCAATTGATAGAATAAACCCCCCAGAAAGCCTGCTTAAAGAACATAGACAGAAATCTTCATAGAGTTTTTTGCCTGTCTAAAGATCAGGCCCAGTTTAACTGGTTACTGAGCTTGAGAGAAGAATCACAAGGCAAATTACATGGCCACATATATACATAGATACACAATATCTGTGTATGCACAGATGTATATGGGTAATTAGTTTGTTTCTTTGGTAATCAAATGGAATACAGTGGCTCATCTTAGCCACTTTCTAAACTGAAGAACAAAGCAATTAAAGTGGGTATCCAGAAAGTCACAATACTTAGCCCTTCATTACCTTCATGCTCATCATTAGAGGCTAGAGCAGAAGACGAGAGAGTCAGGTTCATATTCTCCTCCCTTCTCAGCAGGCTCAAGGCCTCATCTCCAGCCTGGTAAGACACTGCCCTACCTCCCCGTCTCTGGGCAGCACTGAAAAGTCACTGCCCACCCTTCTGAAAATTGTGCCACAATACAGAATAATATCCAAGATACCTTGGGACAAAAGGAGGGACAGAGTATGACTATTTTGCAGAATGGTCCAGCACACTATGGCCAGGGCTACTGACCAGTCCTTCCTCCAGAGAGGTGAGCTCTTCCCTGTAGTGGAAGCATCCAAAGTAAGCAGGTGGCATTTCCAGGCAACAGCCACTTGTGCAATGAAATATCTTCTATAAACTAAGAGAAGTACCACAAAAACTCAAGCCTCACCAGGCATCCTTTAGGCAAAGAACATTTTGAAGCACAGGGGACATTTGCCTTCAACCTTTCAACCCATGCAAAATGAAAGTAGATCTTGCATGCAGTTTCTTACTCTCCTGATACAGTCTAAGTACATCTATTTTAATACAAATATATAGTGACAGAGATGAAAGGAAAAAGAGATTAATGATCAGGCTTCCTCTGAAAGAATGCTGTAAGATTTCTATTTGTACATGTCTTCATAGCCTTCAAACCAGAAAGTACCCCGACTTAAAAAATAATTTATTACTTTGGTAAATAAGATGAATACAAAGAAAAGCAAAGTGATATTGGCTTATATTTTATCTACAGTAACAGAAAATGAAGAAGAAAAGCAGCTACATTGGATGTATGGCACAGATAGTAAGAAACATCACAGTAAAAAAAAAAAAAAAAAACAAACTTAATAAATGAGTAAGTATTGCCTGTGATACAATCTTTCTGCAGTTATAGTAATATCCACTTCTAAGCACAAAAAAATATCCCATTTTATCACTGTTGGAAGAAAATGTCATTGGAAAGCTACACCATTTGATACGTGCCCAGTTAATCATTGTGTTTGCTAGCTGAACGAAACTTGGAAAAAGCCACTGGAAATACCAGGATTGAAAAAACAAACTTTTGCTCCCTACCAGAACAAACACCTTTATGTCAAAGCTAGTAAGCACTTACATACTTTATTATAGAGCCTATATCAGGTCTCACTGCTGCTACTTTCTACAGAAGACAGCAAAACTTCCTTCTCGCCAACATGACTAATCAAAGTCCCAAAGGATCGTGATCCCTAACTTGGAAATTCCAGCCTCAGCTATTGCCCACGGTATTGCCCTGCAACAGTCATGAACAAAGTCATTGCAGCCACATGTGTACTTATTATCCATAGTAATACCCAAGTTGCATTAACTGACTTCACCCCACCCACTTTGGTGTTTTTACAGAAGCAAAGGCCTTTTTGGTTTGATGGTTAAAAATAAAAGTTAAGCAGTTTATAGAAAAAAATAATATGCTTTTGTATATAAAATATCATATTATATGTGATGGAATAATATGTTTCATGTTACAATGGGAAAAAACAGAGAAGCTTTTGTGTTTACATAGACCTTCCTCCAACGAGAAACAAATGTAGCAAACTTGAAGTTTTAGGAAATACTGATTGGGAATAATTGTTTTGGTAATCAACTTCACAGAGAAGCATGCTTAGCACTTCAATTAACCACTGCTTTTGCCATATCATGGGCACAGGTGTAGGTACCAAGTTAGCCCTGCAATATGCCAGCAATATCATGAGGCAAAATAGGGAAGAAATAGTACGAAACTCCACCCCAGACCTACACAGTGCGGAGATACACAGACATCACACACTTCCTTTCCAGGTTCAAAACTTTGAATTCCTCACTGTTTTCCCCCAAAACTTAACAACCACTGTCCTTCACTAAATTGTCTTTGGAAAAGCACTGCATTGGTATCAGTTAACTCAATCCCCATGTTCATCACAAAAGTTGCACATTACTGAGTACCATTATGCAACACATTTACGTCCAGCAAGTTTCTCCAAATACGTGAGGAGTTTGTATTACGAAACAGCTTCAGATACTACTGCTTTTACTTTTAGAAAGCGTGTTAGGCACTTTCTTCACCAGAAAGTGAAGTCTGAAGACTTTTATCTAGTGAGGATACCCACTGAAGATCTAGTGAGGATACCCATTCTTCACCTTAGGCAGAATGGCCTCAATGTCATGAACAAACACAGCACAATATAAAAAGGAGGTTTTCACGGGCCGTATGCCACTGACAGTCACATCACACACGTAATGAAACCTATGCAGAAAGTCACTAAATAAATGCTGTCTCTCTGGGAAGATCACACTTTGCAAGAAACGTTCCAGCCTTCCAACAACCTCCCAAACTGCAGCAGACCGTAACAGAGTAAGAAATACAAAACCTGAGTGTTCTCTTTTCCAGCTCTCTTGATGACTCTGTCCTCCTCCCCTCCCCCCCAAGCCGAGCCACAGAAACCCAGGGATCCTGCAGAGGTGCACTGCTGGGCTGCAAGAGCACCATCGAGCACTTCAAAGGCTGTTATGCACAGGTGGAATAAAAAAATCCCACACCTCTCTCTACTAGAATGAGCTAAAAATCCAAGGTGGGATTTAGTTGGCTAAACACAGGCATCTAGTGCCATTTGGACATCTTGCACATTGCAGCCTTGGTTCAATCCCACACCCATTTACGGCAGCACATTCTCCGCAAAAGCACTCCCTCTCTGGCCTTTCAGCTCTGGTCCCCACAGGAAAGTTTGCAAATCCATAACTCTTCTGGACATGAGGATTTATGGATTCAAGAGGGATGAGGGTACATTGCAATTTCCATCACAAACTACTCCCAACAAATTCCAGAATACCTCAGGGAAAAACAATTGTCCTTCTTTGCGTTGCAAAGGTTTACAAGCTTTGCACATGTTCTGTAGCTAACATCCAACCTCCCTTTCTTTTAAGATTTTCCAAGTGATTGATTTAATCTATTTAAAATTGGAACAATTGTTCGTAACCTTTTAGAAGCTTGCTTCTGTTACAAAGGTGAAGAAAGATACCCAAGCCAGAAATCTGGTCTGCTCTTTTTTTTTTTACATATTTGTGAGATTTAAATCAATTTCTTGATTTTAGGCAAAAATACAAATTTATGTTTACTGCCTTAGAGTGAAGAATAAATATTGGTCTGCTAAATGGAGTGCATGTATCTTTAATTCCAATGCCTGCACACCCTCATCTACTCTATTATGATTGAATGAAACTGTTACATTTAGAGATTTCTTCTTCATCAATTATATATCATACACTTCATATTTGCTTGTCTTTTCAGTCCGGAAGTATGTTCTGCCATCGTGATGCTCCCCAAGGATTTGCGCGTGCAGTTTCCCTGGGCTGAGCAGAGTCTAACATGCTCCCTGTAAACCAGTGAGCAGATCCGATTTTCCTGAGTAGCAAACAAAGCACTGTGCAGAGATCAGGAAGCTTTCCAGAAAGCAAAATAAAGAGGTATGTGCTGAACTAGGGGGGGGAGGGTACGTTTATTTTGCCCTCTTTTTTTTTTTTAACTTCGTACTGTATTTCACCAGACTTCAACAGTCTTGATCAGGAAAACTGAAAGCATTTTTGACTTTGAATGCATTCCTCTTGAATGCAGCTGCACGTAAGGCAGCATGCACTAAATAGAGAAAGCAAGTACATGGATTAGATTCATGAAAGATCTGTTTCTAATCAGTTTACACACAAATCAGTATTGTTCTGTGTCTTAAAACTGATGCTCACCTGCCGTTCAGCCTGGCCTGGCTCATCAAGTGTTTGGATCTGCCAGGTCTGCTATGGTCAATACCAACATGAAGCCTAAGTTTAAATCCCTGTCTCTTCTGGGAATAGCCCAAAGAAAAAATTCCTTCATGCTCTGAAAACTCATATTCTCCAGTAAAAATGCATACAGAGAGTACACGAAGCATAGTTTTGGGGTAAATTATTCTCTTTTGTGGCATACAGTCTCTCTTTTATTTTAGTAATATTTCTATAAGCTGGGTAACTTGCTTTCTTGGTGATGTCTGTCCTGAATCATGCTTTCAGTAATTCAGGTCATAACAAATGTACTTAGTTAAGTCCCACCCTTCATTTCCTCCACCAACAACCCAGATTTGAATAACTACACTTTTCTGGAGTGAATATACTGGGAAATGACCTAAACATCATTCACTCAGCAAATGCCTGGACTCACAGGCAAACATAAAACTAAAACCAAAACTATAAAACTAATTTTCTGACATCATAGTTCAATTTAAATCCCAATTAGTGAGTATGCAAAAATAATTTACATGTAGTGATTTGTACTTTAAATGATATTATATACTTTAGGTGGTGTGAGACATACAAAATCAGAAAAGCAATATGCTACCAGTGTTTTCATATATCGTCTCCATAGAAGTGATGTCTTAACCATGGTAAGTTGCAGAGCATGAGGCGGTGTGAACCACAGCACAGAGGAAGGAGGGTTTACAGAGCAACTTTTCCATTGCTAAAAAAAGATTTTCTTTGTCAAAATTGAAGAAAGGTATGGTGCCTGGCTACTAAACTGAATATAAGAAAGTTAAGCAATGATTCACGTAACATCAGCAATTAACAAAACATCAGTAATACATAATTACTTGGTGTGTTTAAAATTAAATGAGAATGACTGAGATGGAGAGGTCTTGGAGAAAACTGGTCCTCAAAATTCTCTTTTTAATATCTCTTACATCAGGCGTTGGAGTCTAATTCATTTCAAAAGCAAAATGTTTACCTTTTCAGTGTTCTTATAAGGGAAAAGCATCTGTAAAACAGTACTTAGGGTACATCTGTGTCAGTAAATTGCAGACATCGGTAGGAGTTGACCTGCAGATCAACATCATTCATGTTAACGCTCCCATGTCCATATTATATCCATTTGGGGGGGGTTTACCCAGAGTAGCTCTAGTCTACTAGAAGACTAGAGAAGATGATCACCTGTGCTCCTGTAATATGTATTCTTGTTTAGTTTCATCAAAAAGGAATCCAGTTCAGGTGAATTTACACTATTGGCCTGGGGTTCAATTTTACTGCAGGGTGGTCTGGTGCTGGGACAGTATGTCCACAGCGTGCCTCAGCCAGTGGTGAAGTGTGCACCGATGGCTGAGCTGGGGTGCACAGAATGCACGTGTTGAGCACTAGCTGACAAAGGACATTGCACCTGAGGGTGCAAGAACATATTCCCAGTTCCAAGTCAAATACTAGCACAGAGCCATCCTAAGATCTTTGTCCTGATGAGGAAGTACACATACTCTTAAAAAAAAATATATATATGTGTGTACATACATACACACACATCCACCCCTATAGAGACGTCAATATGAAAAGCTGTTGAACCAAGGTACTTCAACACAGGAAATCCTGATGCTAAACACTTCACGTTATTGCTATTACTCACTGCTAGACTTGTATCTGGTGCTGTACAAGTTTCTCGGAACAAATGACCAAAACGCTGTCTTGAGAGGTTAATGATGTCATGATCTCCTCCTGCAGTCAGGAGGGAAGATTTCATTATTGAATTCTGAAGGTGCAGGACCAGATCCTGAGAACTCAGGTTGGTTCAGCAAGGAACAATATGCACAGCTTTTATCACGAGKATGAATGATCATTGTCATTTATGTGCATAAGGTATATAAAAATTACAGAAGTTTTGGGGCTTAACATACATCATAAGGAGACTGCTCTCAGTCAAAAATCTCTATGTGCAAACTCAACTACCTAAAGTTAAGTAGTTATATGTATTTTTAGCCATCAAAATACAAGCGAGCTGATTTTCAGACTGAAAAAATCACTTTCAAGCACAGTCAACAGCAGCTGCAATTGCTCAGGTGCTCAGAAATATAATCCGCTCATATATGCCTGAACAAGGATTTAAGTGCCTAACTTCAAACACCCCAAAATTGAAAATGTTCACCTAAAACTTCAAAGAAAAAAAAAAAAAAAAAAAAAAAAAAAAAAAAAAAAAAAAAAAAAAAAACAACAAAACACATAGGTAAAGATGAAGACATATGTATATAGAAAGCACTCATGTCTCACCTAGAAGACTCATTTACTGATCAAAGCAGAGCTCCAAAAAGAAATATTGGTTGAGCACAGGTATTTTAAGGTCTCACCCTATGAACTGTTCTGCACTGATGCTTTGCTTTATCTTTACTGGGTACGGAACAACTGAATAATTGATAGAAGGCACTCAGCAAGCTGATAAGTTTATAAAATTAAAATCGGTAGTAGACTTTTCTACTGGGAACACTAGGTTGAACTGAGGTAAAAGATATCATCTTCTAGTTTAAAAGCTAAAAAGAAAATATATTGAGATTTGAAGTTATATGATGCTGTACTACACTGATAAGCCTTCAAGAATTAGCACAAATCAAATACGGGCAGAAATGTTATTCAACTCCCCACGGGCTATTAATGTAGGATTACTAGAGATATACAAAATACTCCTTATTCATCTTTAATGGAAAATGCCAAAATAAACGTGAGTAAACTTCTTATATAAACAAAGCTTTTGCACATGATTCTTCAGAGCGTCACTAATGACCAAGACTCAAGAACTGTTCCCAGCTTGAAACAATTGGTCTTTCAAGAAGCAGTAACCAATAATCTGGACTAAGGTAGAATACTTTTAGTGTGGTGCACCATACACTACAGAATTATAAATAGTCATATTTGTGTCTCCTAAAATCTTCCACAGTCATGGTTAAGAAAGAAAAGATATGTCTGTCACTGACATGCAGTTCTGTTTTTCAAAAGTAATGATGAGATTTGTTCAGTGAAGAATCAGGATTTCCCCCAAATCCTGATTTCATTAAATCATAAATTTTGGGGAACATATTCATATCCACTACATTTTCCATGAAAAATTTTAAGTATCTTCAATAAACCTGGAACTTTCTGACTTGTTATAGATAAAGTAGTTATCAACATTGGAGAAACAAAACCTTCATATAATGATTTTTTTCATGAAGATATTTTTTCTAAAAACATTTTGTGGTGTTCTTTTTTTATTTGAGTTATTTTAGTCCARGTTTCATAGGACATAACTCTCACTTAGCATTACATAGTCTCTGGACTTCTAGAGGGATCTATCTTTCTATATTTCTGAGTTATTGGCATAATTGAAAAAAAACCTTTAAATCTGAAGTGAAATATTAAACCAAAAGTATTGCCATTTTTGAAAATCCTGAAGCATTAAAAAAAACYCAACTCTAAAAATTAAAAGATAGTAATTACAAGATAGTTTCATTTACGTGCTCACAGTTTTCTGCTGCAGATGTAAATATCAGTCCAATGTTTCTTCTTTTGTTTGGAAGACTGTTGTGAACTACATGTGCTATTGTGTACTCTTACATCTAACATTTCACCCATTTGCTTTTATAATCAAACAAATACTTTCTCTTTGGAATTTTCACAAGATTGCATTAGAAAGCCATTTGACAGTCCATCAATTTTTAATATGCGACTCATTTGCAAAACGTTAACACTGAAAGACAAAAGAGAAGGATACACATCCTAAACTACACTATGGACCATACTCTAGAAACCACAGTGCAACCCAGTGCTCACAAAGTGACATACAATGGTGGCTGTGTGGCTCCCATGATCAGCTATATACTATTCCTAAGCATGGGGACTCAACTATCTTTAAATTAAGATTATATACATGTTTGTGTGAAAAATGAAGGAAAATTTCTCAACATGGTAATACAATATTGTTTTTTTATAGTTGGGACACTGAATTCATTTAAATAAGACATATTAAGCTATACAGATGGGGAATTTTGTTTTTCTATATCTCTCTACTGCATGTTCTTTTCATCTTCCATGAATGATTTTGGTTCCTCTCTCATTTCTCGGGTGACATTTGTACCAGGCTCATCAGTCCAACTCTGCCTTTTTTCTAGCTGTAACATAAATAAAATCAAAAGCAGCTTTGAATTAACATCTACTCAATTCAGACGTGCAGGCTTGCAGAAAACCATCAGCTGGCGGATCCTAAACCATGTGCAGCTAACAATTACCAGTGGTGTATCAGTACATTTCAATATCTTCAAGAAATGCGTGCACATGCACAACCACGCTGAAAATTGATATATTAGTAAATTACAGACACGCTGAGTTTCATCATTTAAGCTTTGATATACATTTGTGCATCCTGGTGGGATTCTTTATTAAAAATAAACATAGATCCTGACCTAAATCCCACTAAAATCAACAGAACCATTTGACTTAGTTCATCTGTTCCCTGCTATGGTCCAGGAGAACAAACTTTAATGTAAAAATAAAATAAAAAGAACTTCAAAAAATACTAGGGAAGCAACAGAATGAGAAGAGAGGGGATTATGAACAAAAATAACTAGCGTTAATATCCCTTCAGTTCATTATCCCTCTTAGATTGTGCTAAATTTCCCAAGGTAGCGTTCAATAGTCATTCGATACATTTGATGCTTTATGCTCTCCTTATGTCTGCAGCACTCCAGCTCTGAAAGCAATACTCATCTGAAAAAAACCCAATTGCCACAGCACCAATAGTAAAAGGAAAAAATGCTTCAAGCAAGGAAACTTACGCACTTGAAACCACTCATGCAGCTGTTTGATTAACAGGAAGTTACTGAGGATCGCTGTGAACAGATTCTCTTGTGTACGTTTCTTACCTGTTTCAAGGAGCGTTTGCTGAAATAATGCATAGCAACACACCTTAAAGATTTTCCTCTTCTACAGAAAAGCTTTTGAACAGTGATAAGCATTGCATGCTGTCTTGCAAGAAATGGAAAGACTGCAACTTGGTATTCACAACCGCACAGTTTACCTAATGTCCAAAACCCCATTAGAAATCGCTGTTCCCCTGCCTGGAGTTGCCATTTTATGCCACACCATGCCACGCTTGCCACAACAAACATGTATCTCTGGAAACCGCCCTAGAGAGCTCATAAAGACTTTCCACAGCAATTCCCAATTTGAAAACATGTACACACATGTAAACACTCCAAATACCCCTATACTACTTTTTATTCAAGAGTGGATTCCTTTGTCTGCAGTGCTACACCCACAAATATTCATAAGAGATACTGCATTTCAGGAAATACAACTGTTCTGAGGGCAGAAGAAGTACAGTTGAATTTAAATTAAATTTAAATAACTTCACAAACAACTGTTACATATTCCTTTCTTTTTTTACCAGGCAGTACATTATCTCTAATCACCCAAATATGAACGCATTCTTCTTGAGATTACTTAAATTTTATCACCTGCATTTCCCTTCTTCTTTTGCAGCCTTGCCTGCATTTGGGATTTATATATTCATACGGATAACCAATCACCTCTCTTATTGTTGCACACATTGTAGATGGTAGACTGAAATATTGCAAAGAAAAATAAAGAAAAGGATGAAAATAGAAGGAACAAATATACCTATTACTTTCAAATCTCATAGGATTTGGAATAGCTTATGTTACAAAAATTTTCAGAACAATTGTAAGACGATATATTTCCAAGCTGTAACAAATATTTCCAGAGTTAGAACAAGCCTTTGCCTAGAGTCACACAGTCTCTTCTGTACTGCTGAGTTCCTGTAAGGTCTACAATACAAATTAATTAATAACATTCATGATTGGAAATGAGATCTCTCTATTGCACGTTCCCCAGGTGAGGGTTAGTCCATAACTAAGTAAGGGCGAACTCAGGCAGCACAGGTCCAGCTGGGGCAGCTTGTGGTCCCTCCGTAACACCATCCCGTAGCACTTCTATAAGTTGTCTTGGATACTTAAGCTTTCTTTGAGCCAGCCTGCACCAGCACTCGCAGCTTTCAAATAAACTAAACCCTCATAAAAATAAGCAGGTCACAAACCTGCTTTAGCATTAGTTTTTAGCAATAGATAATGCTTGGGATGGTTTCATTTGCCATGTCTTGAAATAATACCAGCACTGTATGTCAGCAACTTCATCTAAGGATAGAAAGAAAAACAAACGGCGCTCACAAACTGTGAAATGAACTATGATGAACAAACCTGTCAGACCACAGCTACAACATACCCATCATGTTAAAGCATAATAAAGTGCACAGTTTTCTGATAAGAAAGAGAAATAAGAATATATAGAATCTTTCAATATCCAAGCCCATATGCTTCCTTCTTTTTTAAAAAAAACCTTCGTTTATCATGACTTATTTTCTAAGTCCTTCTGTTTTCTAAAAACCTCCTTCAGCATGACTTATTTTGTAAGTCTATATTGCATTTTTTTCATGTTACTCTATGCCTTTGCTTAGTTCCCCCCACAAATTTAATTCCAAGCTTTGAGGTCGAAATACGAAGTTAGTAGTTGGATGTTTCAATTTTTCCCCTTCCAGAAATTAAGGAACACAGCATTTGATAGTCTCCAAAGATACAATACCAACTCACATTTTTTAAACTATAAATTTTATGAGATATCTGTCTCCCCCCCTCCATATTCTGTAGATGTGTATATGCGCCTGTGTTGCTGCAGTTTATGTAAATACACCTCAGCAATCTAACACATGGTGTTCTTATGGCACACGCTTAGCTCAACAACATTGCAGATATAAGGAAAGGCTTTGAAATTCAGGGAAGCAAAACCGATGATGTTTCCAAGTGGTAGAAAGGCCTGCAATTTACCAGCTATTACTTCCCACGTAATTGCAGTTCTGAAATATGTAAGGTTGTGAGGTAGTATTTGGCACCACTATAATACTCTAGAAAGGTTAGATACACATGAATTCCAAAAGGTCAAGAACTAATCAAAACGTGAACATCATCAGAAACTTGGGTACTTCTCTTTTGTATTTGACAACTTTTGCAACAGATGAAAGAAATCATCTATAAGCGGTTAAGGCAGATATGGTAGGCATTTTGCATTTTCACACAGAAAACTGAAATGCAAATATATCAAACCACATGATTTCATTTTGTTGCTTCCATATTTTGCATATTTCTCATTTTCATAAACAAAACACTGCAAACATCCATTAGTTTGTGTTATTTAGAAAGGGAGTGGAAGGAATTTTCAGTTTTGGAGTGAATTACTTTGTTTTTTAAATACTGATAGACCAATTCTTTTCTTGTAGAAGAAAATAAGTCTGGTCTGTTACTGCTGAACAATTCGTGAACATTTTCAGTGTCGTAGAGTTGTTACAGCACATGAAACTCACAGAAATAAAAGTAGCAAAGCATCTGAGGAAAAGGATTGCTGTCACGAAAAGGATATTTGTATGTAAAATACTAGGGGATAAATGTCAGCCTTTCTTTCAAATTTTAACCAATTGTTTCAGTGACAAATCTGAAATTTTGGGAGCCAAGATTCAAATATTAGATTTTACTACTGTATAGGTACTATAATTGTTTTATTCATATAAACAATGTTTTTATATCACATGTGGAGATTTTATATAAATATTTAATTTAGATATTATGCCTAGAACTATGGGCTCCATTCAGAAAAGAAAAAGATGTGAAGTTATTACCAACACATTTTGCTTCAGCCACTTAAAGACTGGATTGTATTATTCAGCGTAACAAAATAAAGATTAAAAATGTACTCCACAGTGACACCGTTGGGGACTACCTAGAAGGCTGAAGTGTGTGGTACTTGGCTTAGGAGGCTCCTGCCTCCTCCTCAGTGTCTCCCCAGTCACCACCACAGCACAGGGAGCACATTTCACAAGGATGTTGTTCCTTGGAGGACTACAAACATCCTCCTCTTCTCAGTAAGCCACATTTTCCCATATTTTTCTTCGACCGTCTTGTGGAGTACGCTAGCAAAGAGAGATGAGAGGCACCGCTGCTTCCCTACTGCATGGCGTGGTACCTCACAAAGACATGAGATGTCCTTGTGAATTCCTACTTGATACATATGAAACACATAGCAACAGAAACAGTAGGGGTTCCAGAGAAACCAAGGAGATGATATAATTAGCGTGGCCCATAGAGATTTAATTTGCTCATGTTAGGATTACCTCGCCCAGCACACGCCTGCAGTAGGAATCTCCACCTTCTTGGCTATTCCAATGCTTTACACTTCCTGCAATCTATCATTTAACTGAACCGTTCAGTGAATACGGTGGCCTCTGATTAAGAATATAGTGATGGGTCAGCTGGAGGTTGTATCATAGCACATTTACAAGAGGGAGTGCCAGATTCTCTGACAAACTCCTTTAGGTGCTCGGCAAGCACGCATACTTGAAACCCTGACACTCTTCTAATAAAATATTTTGCTTTTATATATGAAGTGTCAGAAAGGTTTGAGTTGAGTGATCATAGAAGGTTTAGTTTGTTTTCTGACCATGTTTATAATATTATTTCTCTGGGGAGGAGAGGAGGGAAGAAGAAAGGATGATCATTGTGCCTTGGGTTTCTGAGCAGGTCTCATGTTGAAAATGCAGTCAAACCCATCTGCAGTGTAGGAAAATACAGTTTTTAATTATGATACATGTACAAGCACTGAATTTCAACTCAGTTCCTGAGTGTTCGGTTTTGAAACTTAAACATACTTCAGAGGCTAATGTTCTTTTTGTTTCTATTCCCATAATTCTCCCCAACACTCCAATTAACGTTTGTGTGTATTTATGTGCATTCATATCCAGTTTAGCTGTGTATCTAGAAATGAAGAAAAGAAGGGAACAACAGTATTATAGTATCATACATCAGAATAACAGATAGGGTAGGAGGTTATAAAAATAGTTCCTACAGAGGAAACGAGAAAAGAGTTTAGGAGGTATAAGAGAGTCATTTATTTTTCTAGAGTCTGGGCTGATGGCTACATGTACATGAAGATAGTTTGTCATCGAGGAGATTCCAGGAGATGCCCTGCAGTAGGGAGATACCCTACTGTTGGTGGTTGAACCTGAGCTAGAGGATGAGGGTATCCAAGATGACTGTGGCTGAAGACGACCAATGATGGTATCCTGTGGAACCCACAATGAAAGCTCAATAGAAGATGAGGAAAATCTTCCACTGGTAACGCTGAAAGAGTGAGTGGAGAACTAGGAGGAGAAGCAGAAAAAAGAGCAAATTTTGTTTGGAAAACTAAAGTAATACTTCAAACTTTGTCAAAACCTAAAGATCAACTTTGCAATTTCTTATTATGTATGTTATTTTTCTTAAGATATTTTAAAATGAAGCCTTCATGACCAGCAGGTATTAAAAATCTGCCAGGGTTGTTAAAGGGCATTATTAGGCACTCACAACCAAAGCACTTGAAGTAAATCTACACACCATGATAAGAAAACATTTTAAATTATAAAACTTAGTCTTTCTTCTGTAGCTTCATACGAGCAAAATGTTGCCAGAGGTTGAACAGCAAACAGAGCAGGAAAACAGCAAAAAAATCTGACCCAAGAGCTACATCTGACATGACTAGTATATATGGGCACACAGAAATACTTTTGGATGAATGGAATCAGGTAGAAGACAACTTTTTATCTATTGTCAGGAATAATGATAGCAGTCTCCATGCCTCCATAAAATCATTTATTAGTGTCAACTAGCTGTATCTCATTTAATTCCTGATTTACAAAGCAGACTAGTATCTGTGTGCAGAGAGGAAAGGAAGAAGAGGATGAATACAAATGATAGTTTCTTTGTTTTTCAGAGAAAACCAAAAGAAAGAAACAAGTTCTAAGAGACTTGATCTTGTTGTCAAGTGAGTCTATAATTAACATTTGCCCAAACGTGAGATCAGCGTGCATTTTCATCTCTTTGCAGAGCATGTAAACCACTTAATGTGAAGCAGTTTGGGCGATTCCATTATTTTCAGATCATGTCCTTAAAATAACACCTTTTCCTCTCATTGCATTTCCTCTCTCTTCATCTTACAGCAGCTGTGTACAGCCAAATAATGCCTGACACAGTTGAAAAGCTGGGGGTGGATTGTTGAGTTTTTTTGAACATCTAAATTCTTGTTTTTCTGACAAGCCTGCTAATCCCAAGTGCTGTTTTTAGATACCAAAATTATATGTTAAAGAACAGATTCAGGATTTCCTTTTCAAACCCCTGTAAAGAGAAGATTGCATACCAAAAGAAAAAGAAGGGGGGGGGAGATAATTTTCATACTGCTTAGTGGTACTTTGTACAGTACGTGCATTTCAAGGATGAGAGAAATTTTAAGGCCCTCTGGTAATAACACCGTTTGCCGCATAGGCCAAGTGGCGTACTGGTACTTCACCGATACTGTTTTTCAGGCATGTGTATAGCTTTGTTAATGCATATGTTAATGCCTGTGCTTGAGAAGGAGTCAGACAGATGGGTGGGCATTGGCTGGGTATCTTTCGTACAGGGGGGTCCCTGCCCACTCTCCAGAGCAGCAGGATGACCTAAAATATATCCCCTCCTGCTGCCTTGTTTTGCTTTTTTTCCTGTCACCTGCACCTTGCGGAAAGTGGCACGCAGGGTTAGCCAGTGGCTGCGGAAGGCCATCAGTCTGGTTAGTGCAAAACACAACCAGGCTCAGTAAAGTTCAATGATTCTGGGATCAGATGAAATGTCACTCAGGTGAAGGGAGGCCTGTGGTATGGGCATCTGCTTACATACAAGATTCCGTCAGCTCTAAGAAAAAGCCTTCATTACCAATGCTGGAATCGTCTTCACACAAAAGGTCGAGATGACAATGGATTAGGAAGTATGAGCAGGTGCAATAACAAATTACAAGATACTATGCCAATTTATGTTTCCATTCGTTATTTTCTGTATCCCAAACATTTACGTAAGCAGCGTCACAAGTAAAATAAAGGGAAATGTTTTCACCTAAAATAAAAGGTCTTGAGAGTATTAGAAAGGTAACAAAAACATGTTAGCAGCCCTTATTACATAGTTTTTGAGGACTGCAAAGTGGCCCCAGACCCAAGACATGAAGGAACACACTGACAGCCACAAAATACTGGGGAAACAAAACTTGAAAAGAGATTTATTCTCTGTCTTCCACCTCATGAGAATGTCATCACGTTGCTCCTGAAGTTCCTAAAGTCCAATGTCCAAACCTGCAAATTCTCGTCCTGAGTCTCATGCTCAACCTGAGTATTTGGGTAGATTTCAAATAATTGAAATATCGTCTGTACTAATGAGTATATTAAGGATTTTAAAAATTGCAGCAGAGATTTATCTCACCTAGCTTTAGACTACAGTCATCAGAGGGGAACAGGCATTTCTAGGGTGAAACTCATCCATCTGTTTTGTCAAACGTGTTAAAAATGCCCAGTGCTTCCCACTGACTCAAAAGGGAATCCAGGGTTATGAGTTCAGATGTAGGCATTTCTGCTGTAGACACTAAAGGCAGAAAAGATAAATCCTATCCCGCGTCTCTAAAGTTAGGTGTTTAAATTTGTATTTAGAAATAGAATAAAGAGGATGGATTGCAGTATGAGACAGGTTAAGTGATGTGCCTTTTAGTAACAGCTATAGCATTTTTCTCTATTAGAGGAGAAAGAATGAAGAGACGGTGCCTTTTATTAAAATTTCTAGATTTCATTCAGCAATTGCAATCTTCTGAATAAATACGAACTCAAAACCACTCTTTTATTTCACCAATATTTGCACCTCAGATATTTGACATTACATATACCAGAAAACAATGCAGCTGAAAAATCCATGCAGATGGAAATAACCGATATATTTGGCCACAGAATGAGGATTTTCTCAATGAATTAATATGGCACACTATAAAATTATTAAATCTGCCAGGGAACAATTCTCAAAGCTTTTAGAAATCTTTCAGGCTATGCAGCATCTTAAAGTGGCTAGCACGGTCAAGTATTAGATACGCTTATGTAATGGCATTGTGAAAACTGTTTAGACAAATATTAAAATTTTAAAGAATTTTATACAATCATTGTCTACACATGGTTTAGAATAAGAACAGTAACAGTTCTTAAATTAGAAAGTAATAGCAGAAAATTAGGAGATAATCATAGACCATATTGGAAAGTATAATGTTTGCCAAATTTTGAAGCTAGCAAAACCCCCTTGTATAGAGATTCATCTTTCAATGTCTTTTGAAATGGCCTTGTTTGGACCTCTATGTGTTTCTTGCAGAAGCACATTGTAGAAAGATGAGTCATAAAGTTATTGTCTTAAGTTTATCCTTAATAAACAACCTGTCTCCTCATTGGAATTAGGGAATTAATTTGACCCATAAATTTGAAAGTTCCTACCTCTGGAGTTGCTTTTACAGACAACACTCATAAAAGCAAACTACTTGCAACTTACAGCAAGTTATAAAACTGCCTGCAAACTACATGCCTTTATACCCGAAAAATGAAGCCTGCTGCTCAGAACAAACTGATCTGTCAGGCACAACCTAAACCTACAGGTTCTTGTGCTGCAAAGTGCGGAAAGCTGGAAAAGAATTAGACCAGCGACCTGCCTAGTTGCTCTACAAAAACCACCTCAGATATATCAACCACAGCCTGCCAAACTGAGATCACGTAAACAATTTCCTGAAATCTGCAGAAAGATGCTGTAAGATTAACTTTTTCAGCTTTTTTAACTTGTTTTTACCTATACGAACACTAGCACAAGAAACTTGAAACACTACTGTTTAGGTAACAAGTTACAATTATTTTAAAAAAATGCATACATCTTTTCCACCAGTATTAATTATTATCTGACTATCAACCTATGGGAAATTCTATGGGAAATTTAAGGCATGCGTGTATATAAATCTATTCAGTCTTGTACATACAATAATTTTCTAAAAATAAATCAACATAAACCAAAATATAAACTCCCTTTATGAGTAAATAATTGCTATCTATGCCTCTAGAAGACTTTATTTCCATTTAAACTATGATTTATAAAAAAGTAATAAAGTGTTGATCCTCTAAAAAAGTGTATTTTTAAAAGATTTAAACTGTGTGCAGCTGAATTTTTCAAGATGTTGTTGACAGAAAATATCCACCTTGTTCTTTAACTTATTATTGATACCGTATGTTGAAGGAGTTAATCTTATTTTACACAAGCCACAAACTTAATAATGGAAACAAAAATTTAAAACACATCATGATCATTAATCATGCAGCACTAGATCTTCTAAATCATTTCTGTATACATGAGTGAGACTAAACAGGCACAGTTTGTTTTATTACTTCATGTTATTCAGAATAGATTGGTTTCCATATTATATGGACTTCTTCATACAACCAAAAGAATGCAAAACATGACCTGACCATCCCATGGTGAGTGTACCAATGTTTCATTTTTTCTGCTCTGTCCAGGTAACAGAGAGTCTATCATTCTCCTTGGGAGTTTAACCCACAGGACAGAGACCCTTACTGTCAACAATACATATCTATCTTCTAACTGTGAGAATATAATAGTCAATCCACCCTTTTTGGGAAACTGAAGGAGTCTGATGAGTGGGAAACATAGGATAAGAGAAGGTGCTCAAGCAAAGGTCCTGGGGCGATGCCACACCAAAATTGGGAATGAAAGACACAAGAACAGTCCCCAGTAAGCTCTTTGGAAAGTATATTTGCTTTTGCTGTCACTCAGCATTTTGGAGGTAGGACTGCTACAGACTTCTTTATTATTAAGTTACAAGTAGCAGGCACAGATCGCAAAGGTTGTAAGGATATTGGTATTTTAACCTTTCACTTAAGAAGCTTCCATCTCAAACCAAATGTATTTCTGATATACATTATTTAAAACTCATTACAATGTGCAGAAAGGAAAAAAATTATCTTTCCAACCTGCACAACTTCCACACTCTTCCAGGAGGAAGAGAAGTGTCGCCTCTGCCCCACACACACGCATACTGAAAAGCAGACAGAATCGCAAATACCAGCGTCTACACTATTTACCCACTCTTATGAGCAAAGGAAGGCTGCATCCCACGTGCACACAGAGTCAGCGGCTCTAATTCCAGTCTCTTCCTGGAGCTTCAGAGAAGGCAATGTTTGTACACAATACCACTGAGATTTTACAATTTTGTCATCTAATGCTCTTACCTCAGAAATATATACCTGAAAAGGGCTGGTAATAGAGAGAACTGTAACCTTTTCTTACTCTATTTTTTCTCAGATTAATATTTTCCTTTTATTCCCCTCGAGTTTCATATCATTTTTAGCACCACCGTTTTTCATAAAAATCTTATACTTCCCATTACTACTGTGCTTTTCAAAACTGAAGCTAAAACCAATAAATAAAGCTTTCACTTCATYCTCCTTGATGCCAGCCTTCTAATCTTGCAGCAGCAAGACAGAACACAGTAAGCAACATCCATCTGCAGAGCTGTAGAATAACTGCATCGATTTACTAGTAAAAACCTCTGCTACTATGGACAAAGTCAATCCCCCTGCAGGAAAAACTTACACAGAGAGACCCAGAGATATCATAAATTTACAATCTACTTTAAAATGATGGAATTTATATTAGACTTGCCATTTATTTAGTCAGACGACTTTTAAGAAAAATGCTCAGATGGATTGCTTTTCCATTACTGAAACACAAACATCAACTGTGAAAACAAATACACCCTATATTAAATATAATATACAGATTGAAAATAATCAGACAGATTGCAAATTGAATATTAATAGACTATTGACTATTAAAATAGACTATTAATATGAAAAGGTATCTCAAATTTCCGTACTTACTTGGACTGATACGTGCTCTATTAAAGCTCAGAATGACATAGAAATCTGGAAAGTTTCCTGCTGAATACTTCTTAATTTAAGGAAGCAAGATTGTATATGGAGCAGACTGACAAAATCTTGTTATTTAAGGGATGAAAATCCTCTGGGGCTTGTTCCAGATCTGCATAATGTCCTTGACTGTAGTGTGTGTGGTGGAACCAAGTAAGGTATATAATATATACATAAGACATTTCATGAAGAAATGTGTTATCTCATAGGAAAACAATGTAAAAGCAAGCTATGCTACTTAAAGGAAACAAATTGTACTCCAGTTTTTCAGAGTGATTAACTAAAGGTTGGTTTCTTGCTCTGAAACCTCATGCTTAAGTTGACACAACTTCTCCAGTTCAGTGATGTATAGGTAGCACAGTAAAAAAAGTCAGGCTGACGCCTCTTTTTAGAGGACTAAATAGAGAGGCAAGGAAGATTTTTATTATTGTTTGAAGTATGACACACATACATTATGTTATTTTATTTATATTGAGCATTCTTACATTATTCAAACTTCAGTTTAAAATAAGCATCATTACTAGACTCACTAACTGCTGTGTTTAACTAGCCTGAGAAAAGTTTCAAAATATGAGGCTATTAGGATCAAGTTCTTTAATATAGATGGTGTAGATACAAAAAATATAACATATGCTTTGCAGAAACTGCAACATGGCTAGCTAATTCGGATCGATAAGCCTTAGCATGAGAAGTTAGGTAAGCTGGACCAATTCCAAATAATACATTGAATATATTGAATTTTTTACTCTCCTATTAACTTGAGTATAGTTGCACTTTTGAAAGTTAAGAAATGACACAAACCTTCACTAAACTATAGGAAATATCCACATATAAATGAATCTAGTAGCATAAGTATATAAAGATATTTAACAGTTTGATTACTAAGTTCTATCATATCTGTAAACATAGACTGAAGTACCTGGCACTTCACAAAATAATCATACGTAATTTGTAAGCAGTTGTAAATATTTACAAAAAATTATGCTGAAATGGTGGTGTGGTTTTACACCATTTAATTTTTGCCTAAAGTAACAAATATAGAGCTGATATTATAGCTGGCTTTCAGGCAGGAAATCTTCTGCTTAAGTAAGTGAACACAGAAGCATTGTACCTTCAGTATAAGGTCATCCACCCTATAACGAAAGTACAATCCTATTTCTTCTTTCATTAGAAATACATTCAGTTTATCCTACAGCTTGAATTTCCAATAATTATGTTTTCTTACTTGCTGTAAGAGGTAACTGCTGTGTATAAACATTCCTTTACAGTGTAAAAGTATGTTAAGACCTATTATCTCTTCAGGAACCATGCCAAAATATGAGTCTCTGGACTCTTGCAGTTTTGATGCTATGTCAAAAATACTTTAAAATGTCATACAATAGTTACCAGTAAAAAAGCAAAAGGCTGTAGGTTAGGACACATAGGCCGAGGGAAGACATGGAGAGGGATTTAAGTCCCACAGTGGGTCTAGTTTGTCCAGTTAGCAGACACCCAGTTGGGCCCACTTACAGGCTAGCGGCCTCCCAGTTCACAATGAGTATTTCAAATTAAATAGTATTTGGCCTAACTGCAGGGCTCATTTCTGAATATGACTGATGATCCCTGCCATGGGAAAGAAGGACACAGGGCATCTCAGCCTGCAAGGATCTTGGGTCTCCGTCCTCTTGCACCTCCTCACCAGAGGAAAGCCTGCCCTCCGTTGCTTCTTTCTACTCTTTTTTTCTCTCTCATATGGGCAAGACTTCAAGAAAGATAGAAAACCCTCTGGATCCGGGGCTATGTTACAGCCAGGTTGGACCAGCTCAGTAGAACTGGCAATTAGAAATCACAGCTCCTCGCTAATTTGTCCAACAAAACCTGCCCAAGAGCAGCTCTGCTCTTTTACCTGTCTCCCTCTCTCCCTCAGCCCCCTGCTCCTTCCCTCCTCCAAAATCCAGTCAGGCTGAAACCCTAGTCTGTATCACCTTTCTGCCCTCATTTTGGTAAAATACTCCTGATTTGGACCATCCAAGATGACCTAACAGCAAATCCACCATCCCAGTGGGCAGCACCTTTGAGATCCAGCCTGACATTTCCCAGCTGGGGAGGGAGGAGCAGAAATGAAGCAAGACAGTGCCTGGAGGCCATTCCTGCTTTCTCCAACCTCCACAGCCTGTAACTCAATTTGTCGCTTATCTTGTGGCCAAAACACATTGGGAAATTTATAATTCCAAACCAAATGGGATGGTGCGAAAATAACATTTTTTTTTCCCCTTTCTCATAGAAGAAAAACACGTCTCTCAAATAAGCGTTTCATTTAGTAACTAATTCCACCCTCTCGTGTGCTTATATATTTTATAGATCACAAGTTTCAATTCTTTTTTTAACTAAGACTCAAGAGCCTTGTTATAAATGATAGACTAGGGAAAATCCTCAGTCCACTCATTTTTCTCAAATTCTTTTGAAAGGCTATATATATATTTCTTTTATATATATATATAAAAGATATTATATATTTCTTATTCTTCTTTAATTACATGACTTAAGACTTCAGTAACGTACATTGTCACTGAAAACCTTTTGAGGGTCTGGCATCTTTTATCTTTGTTATTCAATGAATATATCTTTTCAAAAATAAAGAACTATGCACAGCTACTAAAGCAACAGTCTATGGCCCTTTTTATTTATTTGAAAACCAAATACTTTCTGACTATCCAAAGTACTTTTTTCCCCCCCATTGTTTGGTATCAGTCCTTGGCACAGTTGAAACTCGAGGCAGAGATTTTCAAAATGCTGCCTAAGGGATTTAAATGAGGATTATTATTCTAAGTCTTCATTTTCTTCTTTCAGTAAGCACCCTCAGCCTCTACCCCATCTATTTTCTATTCCACATTAACAGATTAGATTTCAAATTCCCTTTGGGTTCAAGACAAAAAGATACTACATCTCAATTCACAATGTCAAAGTTTTAAAACTGTGGAAGTTGGGAGGAAGCAATGCAACCGCTAGGTAGCAATGATACTTAACCCTGCCACATACTTGGGATCAGGAAGACCCTCACATGCTTGAGTTATGTTTATTGAGAAAAGCACACAAGCATATGCTTAATTTTAAGCATGTACTCACAGTTAAGCAGGAGTTTAGATAAACAAAGATGGTTTCTTGATTTGGTGCTGTCCTGGTTTCAGCTGGGACAGAGTTAATTTTTTTTTTTTCCTAGTAGTTGGTATAGTGCTATGTTTTGGATTTAGTGTGAGAAGAATGTTGATTAGCCTACTAGTCAAGGACTTTTCAGCTTCCCATGCTCTGCCAGGTGCACAAGAAGCTGGGAGGGAGCATAGCCAGGACAGCTAACCCAACTGGCCAATGGGGTATTCCATACCATGTGGCGTCAT
>JAYKAV010002946.1:296940-361702 GCA_035582835.1 Phoebastria nigripes
CCCAAGTAACCGTTACGCGTGACGGAGCCCTGCTTTCCTAGCGATGGCTGAACACCTGCCTGCCGATGGGAAGTAGTGAATGAATTCCTTGTTTTGCTTTGCTTGCRTGCACGGCTTTTGCTTTCCCTATTAAACTGTCTTTATCTCAACCCATGAGTTTTGTCACTTTCACCCTTCCGATTCTCTCCCCCATCCCACCGTGGGGGAGTGAGCRAGCGGCTGTGTGGTGCTTAGTTGCTGGCTGGGGTTAAACCACGACAGGCGCCCAAAGGAAATATTTGCAATATGCAGACACCTAAAGATGCAGATGAGTGCAAAGTGGGATTTCATAGGTGAACCTGGCTGTTTCTCTGGGATTCAGATCAATGAGAATTATTCATCTACATACTTTTGAAAATTGCACCCATTTGCCACTTYGGGCACTTAAATAACTTAAGGGAAATGGACACTTTCCAGTAATTTCAGTCATTGAGAGTACTCAGCATTAAAAGGCGTTCTTTGTTATAATTCTTTCAAATGCTCTGCTAATGGTTCTGGTTGTGAATGTGGTCCCTGCCCAGAGAAGAACTGGAGAGGCTGCAGCTCAGTTACCTTAGGAAGGTAATTTTCCCACCCTTTTTTACTTGTATACTTAAAACAGCCACCAAAAATTTCATTATTTTTATTTACTTAATAGTTTTAATGTAGCAGCTTATTTTCTACCAGTCCTAAATTATTTAGGCACTTCTCAGTGTGTCAACCACACAACACTGAAACTTCTTTTTAGGCAGAGATTGCCTTTGTGGCAGGTGAGTGTGAAGCACTGCGTAAGCTCATGGAGAGGACTCCGTATCCTGCTGAGAATCTGGGGCGTTCCCTAAAATACCCAAAATGCTGACATTTCCCAAGGATTAGAAAAAAATCCTGTTGTGGGAATGAGAAGATTCCTTATAGAAAAACAAGCTGCGACTGCTAGAAGTTGCCATTTTCAGTGGCATCTCAGGGATGATACTGTCTTTCAGATACGGTTTGAGAGGAAATCTCTTTCTTAATCAGCTCAGGTTTATATTCGTAATATTCACTGATGCGAGCCACTTTTTGTCACTTTTGTCATTGCTTACTCTAACTTAATATGATTTACAGTCTACTATACTGTTAACTGTACAACATGTATAGTTTTATTTTCAAAATTTGCAGAGAAAACGTGGTGAATTTCGTTCTGCTATGGGTAAACCATATTTTGTAAAGGGAATTATGTAAAACATATACAATGTGATTTCAAAGTAAGCGGATTTATTTTATTTTTGCATGTCTCTGATTCATAGCTCTCATATTACAGAAGGTTGTAGATTAATTATAGAAGCTATTAATTTGATCAATTAAGTGAAATGAAAAAAAAAAAAAAATTTGAGAAAAGGGGTCAGAGATTTGAGAAAGAGCTTTCTTCCATGGTCATGGTACCTTGGAAGAAAAGAGAAAAAAGATATGACCCATGGGAGACAAAAATCACAGTAGGTTGTAATGTATACTGTTATTAGTATGACATTTACTGGCATTTCACTCATATTTGAATTTTTCACCATTTGCCCTTGCCCTCTCTTATAAGAATGACTGCCAGTCTTACTGTTACAATTTTCTAGCTCTGGAATGTGCAATTATATTTTGACACACATCCCTGATCCTTTTAATTATTATTATTTTTTCTAATTGGATGAATTTCTAATATAACCTAAAGCTAATGGTTTATAACTGTGCATAGTTTGTAGCTGATTGGATAGCATAGGTGATCAATAATTTTAATAATCTGGGCTACATTTACATGCCACTATTTTATACAATTAAATATAAAATGAAAGAAATGAAACCCACAAATCTCAGTCAATTACTGAAGCCGATTATCTGTTTTCAAAGAGAATGGGCCAGATGCTCAGCTAATTTAAAACAGCCCGGCACACTGATATTTATATCAAGTCGAGAGTCTGCCTCAGTATTTTAAATCCCTTTATCTCTAGTATGTAAAATGCATAAAAAGGTCTTTGTGGGATAAAAACTCTCCWTACCTGATCACTAATTACACCAAAGTTTGCATTATGGAGCAAGGTGTACAACACCATAGCAGGAAAGAAAACCTGCCTCTTTATTCCTATCATTTACATATTGAAATAAATATTATTATATATACATTATCAACACTCATTTTAGGACCACTTATCATCAGGGTGCAAAGTTCAAGTTTACCACAAATTACTAGTTTTTCAAACATGATTTCTGAAATGTCCATTTGTAAGACCAAGTGCTAAAGAAAATACTAAAACCTTCATGGGAATGTTTAAGAGTTCTCCTTAAAAGCCTAATTGCTCCCTTCGGAGACATTAAAATCTATTGAGTAAATACTTATTTATAGACTTTTTAATTGGTGGATTACATTAACAGATATTAGGATATATTTTGAAGGCAAACATATTAACCTTATGGAGTCCAATGCCTCCTTATATTTAGCATGCTTACTGGCAGAAAATTCTATAATTCTAATTACTAGTAAAATTGATTTTTACAACTTCTACAAGATTGAGTTCACATATATTTAAAGGAAATATTGGCAAACTGTGTCTTTTCCCTAATAAACCATTAGGGACAGTAGCATTTGAGTCCTATTTTCAGCAGTCCCTAAGCATTCAGAAGCTCAGCTCTTTATTTTATCCTTAATCTCTGAATTAAAGCACAATAATAATAAAAATCTGTATTAATAAGCAAATTCAGCCCTTTGGAGTAAGCTGAGGAGGGAGACCTGTCATTTCAAAAGCGGGCAGTGGGAGCCTGGAGCTAACACTTGCAGACCCACATAGTATAATGTGCAGACAACTCCTTCACCATTTTTAACCTGGTCATAAATGAAGAACAGATAATGACAGTAGTCAAAGTATCAAGGAAGACAGAGACAAGTTAAGAAGTGGGGGGGGAAAACCCAACAACCCAAACACCAAAAACCTCAGAATGCAAATGAGAGGAACAAAGGGCATAGCCTGGGGTGGGAAATAGATTTTCCCCCCTTGTGTGTTTCCAGGGGTTTATGCTCTGCTGCTTTTTTTCAGATGCTCCATCAACAATTTTCTGTATGGGAAGCCCCTTTAGTAATTAGTTGTACTTTGGTGAAGAACAACTAGGGAATTGGCAACAAAGAGCCATTACAGGAGAGATCTTTTTATTATTGCGCTGTAAGAGGCGAAGGTAGTACAATTTGGCAGATCATCTAATATCTGTATTTCTCAGATCTCTACGTGGTTACTAGATAAAACCCTCCCCTGGCAAGAGGACTGTGAGGTTAAATTTACATTTGCAGAGGAGGGGAAAAAAAAAGATTATATTGATAAGCTGCTGGGAAGGGCAGACCCCCCTGTAAGTAGGACAAGTGAAAATATCACAGATGAGTCCGGACAGTAGATTCCATCAAAGCTGATAGAAAAGTTTGCAGATTGGTGTTTTTTGCTGCCTTTCAACAAAGCAAAGTTTATAAAAGGCATGGTCGAACAGATTCCACCAGCAAGCGGGAGTTAAAAATTAAAGCCCTGATCCCCAGCTTAGTCTTTCCTCTGTAGCAGTAAGCACCAGCACTAGAGGTTTCTGAACTGGATAAAGACAAATGTGTTGCTTCCTCCCAGACACGGTGAGTATTATGCATCATTGTCAAAAAAGCCTGAATACAAGACCTTGTCTCGGTAGTATAAATCCCCTGTGTCTGTACCGCTCTCACGGAATTCTTGAGTGCAAAACTTGTGTGGAACGTTACCATATAAAAGAAAGATGGCTGGTTACGCAACACCACCACAGCTATTGCCAGCAATCTTGAAAATCAACCAGGCTTGCCATTGGGGTAGCAGCTGTACTTTGCAACAATTTCTGTAGCTGAGAAATAGTGGAAACAGTAGGTAAGGAAGAAGCAAGATGACAAGGCGCAATAACTAAGGCACTGCTTACTTATGCAGCCACCAATGCAAGGCAGGAGTCTTGCGACTGCCATGCTTCCTCCTGACACTGGGTGCCTGCATACTCACATCCAAATCATGGTGATTCCCAATGCCTCCTTTTTCTTTCTTTCTCTTTCTCTCTTCTCATTCTAAGCACAAGGTAAAGAGCAAAACCAAAAATCATCAAGACAACTTGGGGTCTGCATCTTGCCTTCCTCTTAGACCTTCACTACTTTCTGAAAGCAAGAAAACAGAAATGGAAGCCTCTCACCACCAGATTTTACAGCTGCTGGCATCTGGAGCCAGGAACAGTAGCTAACATTGCTAAAGTCTGAGCAATGATTTGATCAGATGATGCAAATGCCTCCCCCCGTCTTTTTTTTCTATGAGGTGAGCATGTGCCATTTTTTGAGTTACAAGACATACATATAAAAACATTTAGAACCTCAGATCTTGTATATATATATCATATGTATGACATACATACACCATATATATGTCATACATAAGCATACATTATCTTTTGACATACCAAAGTGAGAAACAAGTAGGCAATCTGTAAAACCCATATTTTACCCATGGATGGGTACAGTTTCTATGAAATGATGGGATAACCAGCTTTATAAAGAAACATATCCAAGAAGGCCACATCTTCCACCAAGTCTATATAAGAGACTTTATAGAATTCAACAACCGGTTGCTTATAAGGTGATAAAGAAAAAGATATCCACAGAGGAGAAAGAAATGTGAATATGCAGAGGCAAAGATTTGCAATTAAAAAGGCAGGAGAGTAACAGAGGTAGATAAGACAGATCTTAAACAAAGTGAGGATTTAATTTCCATCTATTGCCACAGAATATTTGTTCATTAACTTTAGGAGCAGCGAATGTTGAACTGATTTGTCTTATGAGGTGCTGATGCTACAAATCTCTGTATTTTTTTTCCTGTATTTTATCTTGTTTTTTTCCTCAGGGGCTAGTTATAAAACTTTTCAGGTTTTGATAAACGCTCCTGAATGAGCTGCTTACAAGATGCTATTAACATGCTAAGAACTTCTGGAAAGAGAGCGTTAACAGAAATGAAGAAATAGGATCAATCCACAGCTAACAAGGCTATATGTTAAAAAAAAAAAAAAAAAACCACCACCTATGAACTTAACACAGGCACGGATACGCACTGCTGGGAGAATGAAGAGACTACCTTATGCCATGCAGTTGCCTTCCGCTGTTTGATGTTGCTGCAGCTGTACAGCCTCAACCCATCATTACAGCAACTTTAACTCTGTAATACTGTGCTTTTTTCTTTCTTTCTGAAAACTATGAAAAAAGCATCCACACGCATCTTTCCAAATGCCAGCACATAATTTGCGTGTTTACCGCTGTATTGCATACAAAATTTAAAAAAAAAAAGAACTGACAATCAGGAGTTAGAGATATTTTCCTTGCATCAAAAATGGACTGCTTGGGCAAGTCATTTTACTCTGTTTCCCCTTTCCATTCTTTGTGAAACTTGTTTCTCTATTTTACAAACTGTTTGGTACCAAAGTCTGCTTCTTCTAATGTCATAAGGGACCAAGGACACTGGAGAAATGATCTCATCTAGAGATTCGCATATTTGTTACGATTCAAATGTAATTGCTAATAGCCAAAGTAATTAAAAAAGTCATATCTTATTTTCTCGATCTACATTCTAGTGTACATTGGTATTTTACGTGAAAAAAAATTGCTTTTAAAGAACAGACAAAATCCAACAGCACGCAAATTTTAAACTAATGGGTACTCAAAGTACTCAAATTTTGTTCTGTTAAGAATTCAAGATTACTTTTAACACCTCTGTGTTACTTTGGCTACATCTTTCTATACTTCTTACTTCCTAGTGGCTATTGAAAGATAAAAAATAAGCTCTCTTCATTTCAGATGCTGCATAGAAATGAAAAACAGTGTTTATACAATAAAAAATGAAGCAGTATCTCTACACTGATCACCCTGAAATGCTAGTCCTTAGGTTTTCTCCTCTTTCACCTGAATTTTGGAGGAAGGACACAGACAAGGCCCATGGGGAAAAAGCATCCCATCTCCTACCAATCAAGAAAGTATGCCGTTTGCTTAAGGATGGTGCATTCTACATTTTCAAGAAAGAGAAAACCCCCTGTGGGTAGTGAATACATTTTTTACAGTTTTCTGATGAACTAGTGATACACTGGTATAAAACATCAGCAAAAATCACACCCACTGATGTGCTTCCTCTGACATGTTGCAGCTGTCGCACGAAGGTTGCCTCCTCATCTGTCAGTGCTTATTACTGATATTTTCTGATATTCTGTTTGCAAAACCAACAAAAGGAAAAAAGAAACACAAACAGCAGTGCTAGATTGGAAAAGACAACATACTTTTAAAAGTAGTATTTAACGTAACACTTCTTCCTGCTTAACTTTCTGTACTGTTTCCAGTAGGCACTGCTGAAAGGGTCTGAGCACTTAGGCATGCAGTTGCCCCATCTGAGGTGATAGAGCTGCTTCAACAAGATAAATTCTTTCAAAGGCAAGTATAAACAACCTTTGATTCATATACACTGAAACTTGCTATAAGTAACGAATGATTTAGATGGAACACATTTAGCACTGTCTCACAATGAACATTTATTACAAACACACCACAACAGCTGAAGCGGTAGCAGATAGCACACCATCAATCAGAGCAGACCACCAAAACAAATTGTGCCTCATAAACTACTTTAATATGTCACGGAGCTTCCAAATATACATCGCTGATCCATTTGTTACAAAGTCTAGGCTACTTTTTCACTGACAAGTCAATGACATTTGGTATTTTCATTTACATGCGATATCACAATGAATGTAAGACTCTATTCACCCAAAATTAGGTGCCTGCGAGCGTGGGCCTTTAGTGCTCCTCAGGCTTACACAACTTGGCACACATGGATCTTGGTAATGATGCCTGTCTACAAAGACCCATTTGCCAATGTACTTTGTCTGTATACTTTAGCAGCATCTCGCTAACTGTTTCAAGTACTTAAGCTGCAGTTCCCTCTATACCCATGCAAAATTTATGGCCCATACTGATAAAAGAAGGCAGCAGCACAGTAGAAGTTTTAAAGGGCATATGTTACATGCTGGAGAACAGATTTTTCAAGTCATTTTGAAGCAGTGATTGAGAAAGGTGCTTCTACTTCTCTTTCAAGATCAGCAGAAATGCTTATAAAACAGTTCTGCAACAGAAGAGCAAAAAATTAACTCTTTATATATTTGATCTGACAGCCTGCACAAACTTAAAGCTTCTGCATTTCTCTTTAAGGTCTGTACTAAAGCATAGCTGGTATCCAAAAGAAGTTTCTTTTCCAGTCTGAGGGTTAATCAAACACAGAGCAAACCACCAAAAATGAATGCTTCATCCTCCAACTCGATGCCCTTCTAGCGGTACAAATGATGCATAAATCACAAACTCGGCTTAAGAAAAATGTTTGAAAGCTGCAAATATAGTCAAGTTGAGAACATACATGGATTTAAACCAGTTGTTAAGAAACCTGCATCAGAACAAAATTGGGCCAAGTGGGGGATTAATAAATTAGAGTCTCATTGTTTAATAGGCTTGCAAAAATCCATAATACATTTCCTAGACAAACATCTCTCCTTGCCCCTCAAACAGGACCAGAAAATATACAGTTCATGTAAAGTTTAGTGTAAACAGTCTTAAGGGATTTCCAACTGCATTCCATAAATTCAGGATGCTGGGATAATGAGCTGTATGGTCTGATTTCTCCCCAGTATACACTAAATACTCTTTTGCCACTCTGAAAACTGCTACAGTACCAGGAATGCACACCGACACAGAACACATCAAAGCCAACACAACTGTAAGAGATGTGTGTCGGCCAGTAGCTGTGCTGGAGGTAAGGCGCCAGCACAGGCTGCGGTAGGCTGTAAGTCAACATGCAAAGGTTTGCTAAGTCAGTACTGGTGCTATTGTGCAACAAATATATATTACAAACAACTTTCAACTCGGATGTTTTCCTACAAATTCTCATTTTGCATTTTAAACACAATTCTTCACATATTCCTTACCAGCTGTTTCTCCTGAACCTAGTTTTTAACTGTCTGAAATTTTAAGGAAGTTTGGGTTTTTATCAGATTTTTTCAGTCCTGCTTGAAACTCAGTGATACCCCGGCCCACTCAGTTTTAAATATCAAATGTTACCATTTAAGCACTATAATGTGCCATTGATCTGCATGTTAAGCATCCATTGAAATCAATGGCCTGTTCAGCATAAAAATCAATGGTAGGGTGTAACCCTAAATAAATATTGTACACACAAAACTCTGTAATGCCACCTTGATTTCAGTCTTTCATATGTGGCTACTCAAGACAGAATATTTATTAATATAATACCAGTACAAAGAAGACAAGCAAACTGATAAAATTAATGGCAAGTGCGGTGGCATTGGGAGTGTGAATAGTGTAATTAATTAATCAAAACACTTCTAACACTTTTAGAGGATATTATAAGAATAAATAAAAAAGACAAGCCATTATGATTTTCCTAAGTATGCGGTAATAGTTCTGTATATCCTAGATTTATGCCAAAGCCACCACAGAAGTAATAACTAGCTGACATCTATTATGACGACTGAATAATTCTGTATCATATTGAGATCCAAGAAAACACTCATCTGCAATATGACAAACCATCATGAAAATTTTGGGTTGTAAAGCCTGAAAGAACCATAGATGGACAAACAGACAAAGAATCTGTCTATCCATATTGCATTTCAAAGTCATTGCCAGCTATGTGGACATTTACTGAAAGCATCCCCGGCAGGTAGCCCTAGCAATTCTGCTTTAACAATGGGTTTCACTATCAACTCAGAGCTGCACTGCAAACCACTCAGCAGACAGAGGGAGTGCACACAGCCCTGGTTCAAAAGGAACATAATATGTCATGACTTAATAGTGTTTGATTTCTCCCTAGTGTTTTTTAAGGCTAGAGAGTTGACCTCCTTCCTTCCCTTGGTGTTTGACTGGTGACATCTCAATGTTCTTTCTTGATTAACAAAACCTCATCCTCCACTTTATTCCTTAAACTAGGTTTTTCAAAGAGTTCTATTGTTGCTTAGGGAAAAAAAAGAAAAGAAAGAATTGGACAAGACAGCTACATAGAACATTTAGTGAGATAGGGGGCTAAAATCCCACACCAGGCTTGGCAGCTGTGATAACGATGTATAATTTAATTGAAGCTATACTGTGATCCTCAAAAGGACTTCAGACCTTTTCCCATGTTTATGTATTATTCAGGCTAATGGCAACCCTGAAATAGAAAAAGCTTCTTATCTCTTAAAACTTTTATTGCAGTGAGTTCAAAATGCACAAAGCTGAGTGCTGGTCGGTGTGCTTTAATGCAAAGTGAAAGGATGCCTTTTTCAGCCCATTTTAGCATCGCTGTCTTGGCAAAAAGACAGACGTGATTGGATGCCTTAGAAACCAGGGATGCAATGGTATGCATGAGAAATTTAAAGTTTTCAGTTATTTTTGAACTTAGAATGTCTTAGCTCTGTCTGGCCATTATTTGTTTTCACTTTTTTCAATACAAGTTAATAGAAAAAATATAAATCCCATTAGACAAGACAAAAATCTATAGCAATCAATACAAATGGCTTCTCCTTTGCATTTTGAGCAAGTTAACTGACAGTTCTTGCTGCACCTTTAACACTGTTATAAAAGCCTGTATCTACAGAGTTTTTGAAAACTAACAGGATAATTTACT
Source organism: Phoebastria nigripes (assembly GCA_035582835.1). Classification (NCBI taxonomy): domain Eukaryota; kingdom Metazoa; phylum Chordata; class Aves; order Procellariiformes; family Diomedeidae; genus Phoebastria; species Phoebastria nigripes. The sequence goes on from JAYKAV010002946.1 coordinate 306,663, forward strand.
ACAGGATGACAAGCTGCTTATTAGCAGTTGTGTGGATTGGTGCAAATTCATCCTGCAGACCAAGCAGCAAAAAAGACCAATCTTCAAGTTGGTCTTCAGTCTATGCACAGCTAACGTGCAGGGGAACAGAGGAATAAATCAGGAATGTTCATAGGAAGGTTTTTGCTTCCAGCCATTGTTTATACCATAATGCAAAATTAGAACCCAACATAACATTATACACATGCACATGCCCACATAAAAAATAATATAAAGATAATAAAATAGCATAATCCCAAATCACAACTTCTGTGGAAGACGGTGGTCACAGAATGTCACTAAAGGATTCTTCCAATTATTTTTCCTTCTAAATGCATAGCGAAATTTCACCCTGTGGTGACTGTCTACAGCTTTTCTGGTGATCGATGCATGATATAGATCATCTTGTGATCTTTCCCAATATGCAAAGACAGTGTAAGTGCCATGAAACATATCAGTCACTGCTGTATTTCTGCTGAAGAGATTATGAACAGATACATTTAGAACTAGCAACTGCCCTTGCCATGAATCAAAAATGTGTACTGCTAAACTGATTTAGGGCCTCAAACTACATTATCTGTAAAATGAAATTACCATGTTCATTGTTTGGAAAGGGAATTGAAAAGACCAATACAGATCAAGTAAATTTGCATGCATAATACATTATATTATCCTGTGTTCTCAACACATCTCAGTTTCTCTACATGAGCTGTACTTTTTTAGAGCACATGAAAGCTTTTGTTTAAACTAGGCTTTAAGCAAGTTTATGAAGTAGCTATAAACATCAGAGAATACATAAAAGACAATGCATCTTTTGTAATTTGAAGGGTACAAAAACTCTTACCAATTACTGTGTTCCTTTCAGATTAAAGAGCAATAATATGCCATCAAAGGGCACCAGAAAGGAAATTAGTCAAGATGCTGAGCCATATTTTCCAAAGAATATAAATAAAGCAAAGTATGTTGCCAGGAACAAAAACGTGTCTACACGTTCCTCATGGTCTCCAATACTGTATCTATCTATCTCTATAAGAATAATTCAAGGTAACATTTCTTAATAGTAATATTTTTCTATTTAAATAAAGTGAAAAAGCTATTAAAGCTGATTGAAATAAATTAAGAACTCTCTGATAAATAACCTCTGTAGATAACCATTTGTAAAAGGTCTTTTAATAACGAGAAGACAATTGACAAGCAGAAGAAACTGTGCACTGAACATGAAGATCAAAGAAGAAGAAGATGAGAGACAGCATAACAAACATGCAGATACCAGTCACTGGTGCCCAGGAGCTGTAATGCAGAACAGGTTCTTAAGACAGCTCAAGGAGTGAAATTCCATTAATCTGGATTTTGAAATATAACCTATGCCGGGCTGCTATAGAAAGAGTAAAGCGAGACCATGTTAAACAGAGAATTTCTCCTCCTCGCAATAATAAAACCTATGCATTAACAAATTAATTTTTAAAAAATTGGAAGTAGAGACAGTAGATGTTCCTCCTAAAACACAAAGAGGTTGAAATTAAGTTCTATGTAAATGTTATCCAAGAAGCTTTTTTCTCAGAGTACAAAAAACTGTGTCTTTGCCCTGATACACTGCGTAGTGTCTCTGTCTTCACACACTGTGCCAGGAGGCTCCACCAGCAACTTTAGAGAAGTTACCTTCCTAACTCTACTGCAACTCCATCCTTCAACTCCCACAACCCTCTTCTTTAAAAGATATTTTTCCTTCAAAACACACAATTCAACAGCATGAAGGAATTAATTAAGCGAGGTCGATTTCTTTATTTCTCCTCCTATTTGCCTTCTGCTGCTCTTCAACATTCAAAAGTTGAAGAAGTTTCCAACTTTAAAAAAAGGAAATAAAATTTCTGCAAAGCACAGAGCCATTCTTCATTTCTTTCCACAGTGACTACCAAGAGCAAGAACATTACTCAAATTTCAAGACTGTCACTTTTTTAAAGCAGAAGCCAAAGAGTCTAGCAGTGGAGAAAATAAAAATTGAAAATGTGAAAACTCACTGCTGTCCAGATTTTTTATGAACTCTTTACCCTTCACCATGCTCTGTAACCTTAAATTATTTTAAGTATGCATTCGTTCTTTTTTTATTAAACATGTATTACTAATCTAAGTTTTATGATATCTTTGAAATGACTTTACACATAAATTGAAAACTATTGAATTAAGTGATTCTTCACACCAGAGCGGACAGTAATTCATTAAAACTTGTTCTTTCGTAGTGTATGAACCCATATCAAGTCCATGGATAATCAAACGGACAGATAACAACAGCTCATTTAGACCCATTGCAGAATGATGGATAGCAAATAAGGACTGTAGACAAATTCTCAAGCTTTACCAGAATCACTAGCAGTATGAAACCACCTTAACCAGTGGGAAATACTCTACAGCAGTGGGAACTGCATCAGCATCACAATTTTTCCTCTGTCTTCATCAGCCTCAGGACTTTTCCGTGCTCTCATCTTCAGATCAGTCTTACCCCAGCTGCCCAGATCTGTTATTAGACAAGCATTACCTGGTGAGAACTGCCATGATTGATTATCAAATAGATCATATTACAGCTGAGATTCAAAAGTAGATTCTCATTTAAAGTGGTGTAATTCCATACATTTCAGTGGAATTACTCCTGCCTATAACAAGTATAAGAAAGATGCTGAGTACGTTCCAGTTACTGTTATCAGGCACACCCCAATATACAGCACAACACAGCAATTCTTCTCAAGCGAGTACAAGAAATAAGACACAATCTTATATTTGCAGAAGACACTTAACCAGGGGCATTCCCCACGGGCTATATTCTGTATAGTATGCTAATTTTCAAACCAGAAGCAGCAGATTTGGTATCCCAACTGCTTTCCAGAAGGAATGCTGAATGTAATGAGTAAAGAACGGGCTCTCCCTGCATCTTTTCAGAATATAAAAGAAATCCAGAACAGTATCTGTGGTTTCTCAAAGTAAGCACTAATTACACTAAGTATGACAACAGAATGCAAATTTCCAAAATGTCAGTAAGATTTAAAAATATAATTGAAGAATGCTTTTTAAAATACTCAACCTAAAACTTGTTTATTGTCTTTATTTGGATGTGTCTGACCATGGGTTTTCACTCATCCATTCCTGCAACACCTTTCTCTAATAGTTTTAAGGACCCTTTACCTTAATGGGAGAAGAAATTTTGTGACATGCTTAAATTGCATGAAAGCTGTCTCAAATTTTCCATAATTGAACGGACTAAATTCCTTCAACCTCTCTCAAAAACATTTTCTCTAGTTTTCAGAATAATTTTGTGGCTTTTTCTCATTTCCTCCTAGTTTTCTATATCAAATATTACACACACTTCCATTTCTTCTCTCAATAAGGCAGTATGCAGGGAGCAAACCATTTGCTCCTTTACTCATATTAACAGCGCTAAGGATCGCTTTTTTCTGTTTTTCCACTGTCAGTACAATGGACCTATAGCTAGGTTAAATTACCGAGCCAGAGGCAGCAATCGCAGGCAGTGTGCTAAACCTGTGATTTTCTCTCTCTAAACGTTCAAAAACAACCAAATACACTTTTAAAGAACACACAAAATCCAGCTGGTGGAAAGTTAATCGTTAACTAAAGCAATGTGTGGCATTAATGTGAACACTGTCATCTGTCCTTATCCAGCATCCTCCATGGGAAAGACAGTGAAGAATAAGAGTTTGCTGCTCCTTTGTGTCACTGTAGCCATGCCCGTGCTTGGAACCGCAGCAGAAATTGTACCAGTGAAGTCTCATCGCAAATTATGTGAGCACAGAAACCGCACGCATGCCCATGCCTGAAAGGAAACAGGGAGGCTGCGAACACAGTTGGTATTCAGAGGACATAGGAGCCCATAGGAAAGAGGAGCTATACGCTTAGTCATATCAAAACCTTGATTTTTGTGAAGGCTGAGAATCCTTATCTCTGGCAGCTTCTGCTGAGTGATCAGCATCTCTGGAAACAAAACTGCATTTTGCCTCTCTCTTGTTTTTTCCGTTACTTCATTTAAGTTTCCTTATGCAAGGAAACATAGTAATGAAAAACACCAGTTTTGAGGGAAAACCTTAGAAAAGAGAAAAACTTTTTGATGTTTCTGAATTACTGCGGTTCACTTCTCTGTGAAATACACATATGCAAACATGAATTTGTTTTACGATTCAGCTAGCGTAAGAGGATGAAGTTTCAAAACCAGTAGGATGAAATCAGTGCTAGGATGAGAGCTAACATGACAAAATTTAGCCAAGAACAAGATTTTATGATTCAGACATAAATGACTGAAAAAGTCATTTCTATCGGAGGTGCTGTCATTATTGAACAGCAGCTCTAAAACATCAAAAGCTTTCCATTGTTGGCAATTCAAGTATCATTTACCAAAACTAAATCATCTGTAAAAACATCACATATCCCTCCCCCCAGTTTCGAATGTACTAAACAAAGACGTTTTCATGGAGGTATTTAGTAATGGCTCTTGAAAGAAGTAATGTACTCTAAGTACTCTGTAGATCACGCTTTGAAGTCAAAAATCAATAGTGTTTAACTGATGAACATCATTGTCTTTCAAAACTGCTAGAAAGGGAAAGCCAAAACAACTTTTTCTCAGACACTCTGATATGTGTTTAAGCCTGTTGATCATTCTGAAAGAGCACATCTGATCTGTGCTCTTTCAATACCTAACAGGCAATTTACATGAGTTCATTTTATTTGTGGAACAAAGTAAGATGGTTTGCTCGTGCTTGCTAGTTTTCTAATGTCAATGATGCTTTATGGTGGTTCCAAAATTTGTTTTATGAAAAAAAAAATGCAAATAACCAAAGGAGAGGGATATGTATGCGTGGGGGGGTGAAGAGTATTTAAATATTCCTTCTGTTTTATAACTATTTGATCAACATACTTTTTAATATGATAGCAAACATTTCAAGCAAGGCTCCAAGTACAGGATGTGGACATAGGATTCAAAGGAAGGCGCCACCTTATTAAATTTTTTTTTTTTCTTTCTTTTTTTCTTTTTCTTCTGGATAATCCAGAGGTGAAGGCTGAAGTTATGCATCAGCTTGAACTAACCTAAATCAAGCCATGATCGCAATCTCTTCTCTTCCCTTGCGGCCATAGCCCTCTTGCGTACTAGGTTCCCCCCGACCTAAGAGTGTGCAAATGAAGGGATCCTATTAGCTAGATGAATGCTACCATCTCTTTTATATGGCTAATTGCTAGCTGGATCTGGTCCCTGAGTAGGGGTGCCAGCAGATGTGCACAAGCACTAGCACCGGTGGAGGACGTGGAGGGAGACCCTGCAGCCAGGACTGGTGGAGGTTGAAGGAGACTGTGGAAACCTAGCTCAGGCTGACTTCATCTGCCAAAGGATGGCAGCCCCTTCTCAATGATGGTTGGAAACACTCTTCTAGCTTCCAGCTTACGTTTATTCATTACTGTTTGGTTTTGTGCCAACACTGGTCTGTTCTTAAATAGATGTTACATCTTCCCCACATTTGCTCCCTCCCTGTGACTGGAATAACCCCATCATTTTCCCTCCCTTCCAGCTGGGAAGAAAACTCTCACAAACTTGGTTTTCCATTGCCCTCATCTTTGTCATCTCCGCCTGTATGAGTTTAAATACAGGTTACCAGACTTCCATACGGTATTTCAAATGTCTTCAAAGAGATGAAAAATAGATAAGCAAGGGCCGTATGCTCCAACAAAATATGTACGGGAAGCTTCACACATCAGCAGAGTCCTTTTGAATTCAGATTTCACTCTGAAGAAGGTGGTGTAAAAGAAGGTGCAAAAATTTGCTTGTTATTGTGGGATAGTGGCTAAATCTAGACTTTAAAGAAAACAGAAAACTGAATAAAAAACAGTTAATTTCACAGTCACCCAGTATCCAAATAAATACTCTTTTCCCTTTTAAGTATATTCAAAGCAAAACTATTAGAACATCTTCAGTACATCAAGTCACATAATGTGTGTAGTCACACACTTTATATACTTGCAGTCAAACTAAAACTGCAGATCCACACTTACAGTACTCCGTTTCTAAAATTAGGTTTTTAGATCCTTATCTATGCACAAGCCGCCTCCTCAAATATATTAAGCTCCCTCTGAAGTTACAAAAAATTGTGAATTTTACTACTCAAAATCAGATTGCTTCTGTGAAATGTAGGGAAATAATTTTAGAACCCTGAGTTTGAAACTTTTGGTGAGCATTTCATAAGCTTTTCCAGTGTACAAGTGTGCAGCAGCATATTTAACATCTCACTATTTAAGAAATACTGTTAATCATACAACATGATAATGTATTCAAAAAGAATTCATGCAGTTTATCCTTGAAATTCCATAAAATCAATTACTTAGATAAATGGCAAGCTATATAAAGTGTTACCCCCAAAATCACATAAACTACGCAGTGAATCATACCAGCACAACTGACTGTGCTTTCCAAGCGTTGCAACTCAACCACCACATGAAAGCTCCACCTCATCACATCTGACCAGACCCCTCATGCCTCACGATAACCCACACTGAAGCCCAGGCTACCTGGGTCCACGTAAATGCCTCCTCTCTACTTTCTCTTCTTCAAAGGTCCCAGCCTCCATCCCTTTATTCTCACCACCCCACAGCCGTGAGGCAAATGAAAACTAGTTCCTCCTGGTGAAAAAAAAGCTTTGTGAGTTTCCCCATGGGGGAAGTGAATAGTATTGTTGAGTGGCCGCCAAGAAGACATCTAAACGTCTATAACAATTCACGGTGCTCTTGATGTGTGGGACTTTGTGACCGTGCAGAGACTCTTCATCACAAATGCAGAAAATCTCAAGGCCCTATTTTCACCAAACTCAGTGTGTATGCACTGCAAAGTTGTTCTGCATGCAGATGTCCATGTACCTGAGATGTGTGGGTGTCCAGAGCTACCAGGCACCTAGCAGTGTCCAGTAACGTACCTCCAACTCTAATACTCCAGCCATTGCTCTAATAATCTAATACTTTACCTCCAAATTTGGAAGGGGTGGCTGCTTTCTGTATGGAAGGAAGTTTACTGATATTTTCTCTTCTGAGCTAATCTTTGAATTATGCTTTTAAAAACATTTAAACTAGCGTTGATGGATTACATACATCCTAAATAATACATGTGCTGATTAATCTGTAGGGAGACTGAATCTCATGCACACAGCTTTGTATCACCTTTACCAGTAATACCTAGCCAGCGACACTTAAGATTTCTCACGCTGGTACCTTTTGCCATAAAAATGATTAAACTGCCATAGAGCTGAAATTGGAACTGAAATATAAGGCTGGATCGGTTGCATAATAAACTTTGATTTAGTCATTAAAGAGATTATTGCTTCACTTCCACGTAGACAGAAAGGATAGGCACCACCCTCATCTAGTTCTGTGGGGTGTTGCACTGTGCTTGCATTTTATTTTTATTTCTCCAATTTCATCATAAGTAAATCCAATCACACTTTTAGTTCTGAAAATGGAAATTCTTCTGGTGAAGCACAAGGGAGACGTGAGCAAACGACCCTTTTGGGAAAAGGCATACTTAATTTGCATTTCCCAACGCCAGGTCTAGCCCCTTCCCTCTGAAGTCTTTTCATCTCCAACTCCTCTCCCCGAACCTGGAGGCCTTTTCTTCCCTCGGGAGGTGCTGCCGGCACTGTCGGCGTACTGCTCTTATGCCAAGGCACCCTGGGGCATGAGCAGAGTTCTTCTGTGCTCCCCACCCAAGGTTTGCTTCACCCCCGAGGACCATCCCCCAGTGGCTCAGCCTGCAGCCTTTCGGCTAGGGTGGGTGCTGGCCTGTCAGATGGACCAGGTCCTGTTACAGAGGCCACCACGTAAAGGGTCAGGCTCTTCAAAGGTACCTGACGGCCCGGGAAGGCGTTTTGCTGTTTGCCAGCTGAGGTAACACGCAGCCACTACACATGGCATTTTCTGCAAGGGCTTGCTTGCCCTTGCCAGCTCCTCAACAAAGCTGAGGTCCCAGCAGCAACAGGCCCTTCAGCAACAGCCCGGACAACCGTGTTCTCCAGTCCCACTCACATTGGCCTGTGGTGCTTAGCCAGTGCGACACACTATGCACAGACCCAGGGGACATTTGATATTGCCAGGAGATCTGTGAATGGGAATCACTGCCCCAATTTTCCTTGGTTGGGAATTACTATTACAATGCTATTAGTATGAGTGAAGTGTTGGGAAGCTTCCCAAGCATGGCACAAACGGACAGCTTACTTCCCAGTCTCCAGATTCTCCCAGATGCCACTGGACAGACACAAAGCACATCTACATGCATATGGATGGATACACTCAAAACTTAAATTTTTCCCCCCCCAATGATATATGACAGAGTGAAAACACTGTGGAAACAAATTCAGGAGGGGATAGGCATTAGCAACGCTTGAAATCTGCTTTCCGATTTAAGGTAAACTCAAAAGAGTACTTAATCTTCTTTTCCCAGTTTTTTGTTCTCCATGTTATAAATCCTTCTTATAAACTCGAACCATGGTGTGTTATTTTGGCTCAAAGGGAAAAAGAAAATCCAGTTGATTTGTACTTTCAGGTTCTGCTTTTAGACTCCAGTTTATCTTGATCATTAGTTTATAAATCCCGGCTTAAGGCACATTTAGAGACTGCATTCCAATGCATTATTCTGAAAGGTTTTCTGGAGTGCAGACTTAAAAACAGCTAGAAAAGAAAATGGCATCTTTACATTTCTCCAGGCCCACATATGGAACTCATTTCACTCCCTGACACCTGACATTGCAACTAAATCAGGAGATGATTTCTACCCATAATTCCATTTATTTTAGTTGTATGTGGGTGGCCATTTTTTTAGAGTAAATTCCAAGGAGAAAAATAAAGGTGAATAGAGTTGTTTTTCTCATAAATAATATCGAGAACTACAMAGAAAGTCCTGAAAATGTCTTCTCAGAGTTTGTAACTTCAGCAATGAAGTTTTTTTTTAATTGTACCAGAAGAATTTCCAGATTCATTAGCCTGTGCTTGGACTGATCATGATCAGGGCCTACGCAAACACAGAAGACCAGCACTTTTCAAAGATGCCTATACTTCACAGCACTCTTGAAACAAAATATGGTACAGAAAAACTTTAGAGGATGGTCTAAATCAGCTACTGCTGTCCACCATGGAAACTGACTTCAGTATAGTTACGCTATGATCATACAATGCATTTCCAGATGCATGCATCCAGCATCACTTTTCCCCTCTGAACAATATAGCTGGAAGTTGGTATGCAGGTGTCTGGCTCTCCTGAACCTCTTAAAAGAACATAATCTCTGTTTCCATTTTGGGATGTGCTTTCCATTGTGCTCCAGTGGAGAAGTTTGCATGCTGAAATTTCACCAAGTGACACCACGAATACCACGCGCACACCAACAAAAAGAACTCACATCATTGATATATAAGCAAAAGCTGCTCCTTAATGCTTAATGGAAAGGGAGATGCATATATGTTCTGGAGGTCAGAAACGCTCAGACTACTTGACACTACAACACAGAGATTCTGACAGATCCTGAACTTGAAACTTTCACTGGAAAGCATGCATCATCTTCAAGTCCCACAACTCTCGCAATAACATCTATGTATGAAAAAACTCCTGTACAGCAGGTATGCTTAGTTTTTGGCTGATTCAAGAGCTGTGAGTAAACAAGACAAATTGCTTCTTAGTCTCCTTGAAACAGGTACCTTCCTTCGTTTTGTTTCAGCTGCAAAGAACACTTCTAAGAAAAGCAAAACCCCATATTAAGGTACTATTTTCTGCAGTCAGATTCAGGGATTATTTTCTACCCATGATAAAAATTCTTCAGTAGAGCTCTTTGCTTCTGTCAGGGAGTAGGTAAGAGACTAAAGCAATACACCCCTCGTTTACCAGATTTAACTGAAAATGGGAGAAAGGGAAAAAAGTTAACAGCATTTTTTTAAATCCCAGGAACTGGACAGTGACATATATTCCTAACTCACATGCCTCTGAGAAGAGGTTGTGCTGCCCAGAGTAAATAACAGCTTGTAATTTGCAACGAGGATACCCAGCAGCAGCACTGTGAGATACACGCAATAACGTGATTTACAGGACCAGGAAATAATTTTCAGATATACTGTGCTGCATTAACAGTCTAGGTTAAGTGTGTGCTGCAACTTTTCCCTTGAAGGTACAGTAGGTGGAAGATTTGTGATATCTTTAAATGCAACAAAAGAAAATCCAGTGGGGGGGAGGGAGGAGTCTCCTGCTGAGATGTTGTGATAAATTATTAAAACTTCTTTTTAATGTTGATGCTACTCTTTAACCTCAGATCACAATACTGACAGCAGAGGAAAACTGAAAGTGCTATTAAAGCTGTGATAAACGCACCATGCTGTGGCATCACTTGTAAAGGGGGGGGGGAGAAAAAAAATTCTGGGGTACCTCCAATCAGTAACATCAAGAAACAACCAGGGAGAAAATATCAAGCTATCTACAATCCACAGTCCCTCAGTCCAAATATTTATGAGATACCATTTATGGTCACTGAGTTATTTGATTATGAGACCTCGATAACCCATGTTTTCCATAAACAAATGTCACGCAAGGAAGCAAAACAAAGTGAACTTTATGAAAAGGCACATTTAGTGAACTGTTCAGAGCACGTATAGGGTAAATCTTCTCAGCAGTTTTTAACAGAAGAGGAAAATGGATTGCTGCCTTCAAAAATCATAAGTGTTTTCTCAGCACAGGGTTTTTTTTCGATAAAGTTAATGCAATTTATCTTTATTAACACATCAACACTGACATAGCCTGTCAGCCAATTAGTGCTGCTGGCAGTGCATTTCACAACATTCATGTACTCTAAAAAAATGTCTGTCTAGACATTTTTACCACATACACTAACAATTCTGCACTCAAAATAGGCTGCTTGCTTTCTTTCTCTCCTCTTCCTTCTTCTTCTTTTCCAACACTGTAACCCCCTATGATGGGGGTAACATCTCTTGCAATAAAGCCACTAGCATCTGTCCCAGAGTCTCCATAATGAAAAGAACAATCTGAATTCTCACAGTCCAAAAAACCACCGGTTTCTAAATGGCATACATTTATTTGTATAAAGGCCTTAAATGTTATTCTGCTAATGATACAATGCAAAGTAAAATTCCTGCAAGGAACATATGCCTTACAGAGTCAGTCAAGCAAACTAACAAGAAAACAAATTAAACTCCATGCTCCCTTTTCAGCATCCTATTGCAAGCTCACATGGCAACCTGAAATCTGAGTCACTCAAACCAGCATAGGTGTTCTCCTTAGATCACCTTTAATACAGCTTTTTAGAATCTTACCCAAACATCCATTACAAAACTTTTCTTTCCACTTACCCCCCTTCCAGTGTTTGCCTTTGGTCCTGCTAAGCTTGCTCAGGGTTGGTCCAGAGAAGAGCAACATCAAAATGAAAAGAAGTTCAAGCATAGTGATTTTCCCCCGTTTCAGTGATGATAACATTTCCACAAGTTATTTTCAAAAAAAAAAAAAAAAAATTATCTTACATCTTGTCCCCCACTTTCTGTTTGCTTAAGGAGGAGTGATTAATCATTGAAAAATCAGAGCAAGGAGTAGCTTTGCTCTCCTTAGATGTTGAAGTAATATCTCAATGATGTAGCCCTGAGGAAAGCCACATTTCTCACTGATCCGGTTTCTCCCACACAACATGCAGCCAGCACTGCTGCTACTACAGTAGCTATAAAATAATTTCTGCTCCTCACTTTGGTTTCTGTGGGAATATATTCCTCAGCTTGCAGCGTGAGCTTGATTGAAAATGATAAAAACAGTAATGCTTGTGTCCAGCAGAAAAGAGAAAAGATGTCAGGATTGTGAAAAAAGATGAGAAGCAGTTGTACTGACAGCTTTAAGCCTGACTGTCTGATCCTAATAGCCGTGCAACCAACCAAATTGCTCTTTTAAGAGTAATAAGGCTTCAGTGAAAGCTGGTGTCACTGCCACTTGGGTAGGTAGCGCAGGCTTGAAAATCACCAAGGAACCTGCTGGAGATAACGACTGCCACGGTCCCAGCTCCGAACGCAGAGGGCTGCGCAGAATACAGTATGCACAGGGAGCATTTAATCTCTATTGTGTGGAGGAGATTTCCTGCTTTACAGTGTGCAACTGCTCAGGACTTTTGACTGCATTTTATTAAGGCTTTAGTTCATACTTTAAACTAAAATGCAAGCTTCAACACACTAATTACTTCTAGCGTTTCTGAAGCAATTGTTGTATGGGAAAAAATCCTGCATGCTTCCTTTTTTTTTTTTTTTTAAAGTAGCAAAGAGGAAGAACAAATCCATAGCAGTAATCTTTTCACTGCACAGAGCAGCTATGCATTTTATATTTTCACACTGTCTATCCTCAGGTTCTCCTAAATCCAGGGGGCGGGAGTAGGGGGTGGAGAGAGAGGGAAAGAGAAAGGGGATGTTCAAAAGTACGGATATTTTCAAACTAATAGATTGCAGTCACAATTTTTCATTTAATAGTTGCTACCACTACCTACATATCCAGATGTCCGTATTTAAGAATGCCAAAGCTGGATCAGTAAACACAAGACTTTCTACACAAAATTTTGGATTTTCACAAAGGGTGCTCAGAGAAAGATTCACGACATTCAGACTGCTCAAACAGTCTTGAGATGCCCAATACTTAAGTATGCCCAGTAGCTTAAATTCATCTACAGTTTAGCATTTCGTTATTTCCATATACACATTCAGTACTTAAATCAATGAGCCACAAACCTTGTGCTCTAGATTTATATAAATAAAAAAATCAATGTCCTTAGAATGACAAAGCAACGATGGTCACAAATTCCCTGAAGTTATCACGTTTTCAACCAGGGACATGATGCCCTTTTCAGTGCAACATTAAAAAGATGATATTAACAAATCTGAAGCTTTGCTTATTCACCTGAACAAAGAATGATATTTTGACTGGTGGAGACAATCATGAACATCTAATATATGTACAGGGATTTTTTTTTTTAAACAAACAGCATGTAACATCACAAACAATGAAATATTGGGACACCACCACCACCACATCAACTATGAAAGATCTTTTATTTTCAAGTTCTAAAATATATTTATGGGCTGGTTAGAGGATGTAACATTTGCATTTAGACGGAAAACAAATGCATGCTGATGTACAGTAGTTTTTTATCCCTCTGTGCATGAATTTTTAAAAGTTCTAAGACATCTTACCAGATGCTGAGTCCGATATATCAAGGCTGATGTTTATGGCTCTTAGTTACCAAAAATTAGGTCAGTATCTATCATGTAGAGTCACTAAGCTGTGGCTTCTTATGTTAAATTTCTCCATCAAGCCATTCTTAATCACCAGTCTCATTGCTAATAATTAAAACACCATTTCTTCTATTTCTCTCCCAACTGTTACTGAAATGAGGCAGACATTTGTGTTCATTTTGATTGCCTCTGTATCACTCCTCTGAAACTAGCACCATACTGCCATGTTGAAGCATCAAAAAAATTACGAGTTCACATTGCTAGGTTTCAAACTTTTTATGTCCAGATAACAAAATGACCTTAAACTAAAACGACAACAACCACAACTACCCTCAGGTACCACTATGTAAATTCACTAACTTAAGAGTTTTGAATCAGAAAGCAAACACCTCCAATGTCTAAAACATGTGTGATAATATCACTCATGCTTCAGAAATCCTGACAGAATCATTCTCTTGGCCATCTCTGCAGCCTTATGTCACTTCTGCCTCCCGCATCCTTTCTTCAATCTCCATCTTGCTTGAAAGCGTTTTATAATCCCCTGAAAGTTTGCCACCCTGTTTCTACCGCTACCCATGTGGAAGCCAGCTGCTGTGGGGCAACCTGTTTCTAATGGTGGCAGGCATCCTTAAAAATACATCCTTGGTTCCTACACTGCAGAAAAATTCAACTTCTTCAGCCTGGATATCTTGTATTTTCAGCATTAATGAAAGCAGTGGCTATTGGAAGGTATTATGAGTTTCTGTCAGCTTTCTGACAGCTCCGACATGTGCCTCCAGCAGTCTCAACAGGATCAGGTACTGCTTGAGTAGCAGCTCAAGCGATGTGGCAGGAGAAGAGAAGGACCACCTGATACAAGAGCAAAAGAGAAACCATCACGGCTGCTGGTCATGGGCGTGTTTGGTTCAGTCTAACGCCTAAAGAGCCCAGACTTCCACTTTGCTGATGGTTTTCTGGGTTATTTTGCAAAAGGTAAGTTATTAAATCCACTTTGTATATATTAAGAGTGAGCAGGCAGACCTTCAGGGAAACACAGAAAAAGTTGTCGCTTCTTATGAAATTTAGTGGGTTTTTTAATGTCCTCGTTTCTAGGTTCATAAGAATTTCAATTTCCCAGAGTTGAAATACCTCCAGAGAAAAAATACAGTTTCAGGAAAGATTATACAAACTTTATAGGTTGAAACATCAGAAAGACAAATAAAAGAAACCCAACATTTATTTTTCCTTCAAGTATCATGATTTTTAAGTTAACATCATGTTTTAGAGATGTAAAAGAACTAATTTGCAATTCTATTTCATGCTCTGAATGTGCAATACTAGAAACAGAGAGAAAAGTAAGCAGTCTCTTCTACCTTTATGTCTGTTACTATTACAGGAAGAACTCCTAGGAGAGCTACAAGAGGCAAACCGATCCCATTACAGCTAAATGTCCCTGACATCCAACCACAGTCCTTGCCAGGATCTCTTACACCCTCCGAGGTCCTTCATGACAGCTTACACCAGTCATGAGTATGAGACTATTTAATACTTTCTAAGCACAGAACAACTCATATATTAAGACAGACCAAATGCCTATCTTGTCTGGCATCACATCTTCAGTAGTGGTCAACCTTGGATGCTTATGGGAAAAGTACAAGAACAATAAGAAAGCATTAGTGGAGCTTACCATTTGCCCAGCCTGCCAGCCTCTACTTGTGAAAGGCTTTGAGACTTCTTAACTAGAGACTCTATCACAGCTATCAAGTTTGATTAGAGAGTGACGGACCTATACTTCTTGACTTTGTCTAGTTCCTTTTTTGATTAATTTATGCTTTTCTCCACCCCCATAGTCCCTGGCAATGAGTTCCACAGATTTAGAATCATCATAGAATATTTCATAGAATCATCATAGAATAGTTTGGGTTGGAAGGGACCTTTAAAGGCCATCTAGTCCAACCCCCCTGCCATGGGCAGGGACAATCTTCAACYAGATCAGGTTGCTCAGAGCCCCGTCCAACCTGACCTTCAATGTTTCCAGGGATGGGGCATCTACCACCTCTCTGGGCAACCTGTTCCAGTGTTTCACCACCCTCATTGTGAAAAAATGTCTTCCTTATACCTAGTCTAAATCTACCCTCTTTTAGTTTAAAACCATTCCCCCTTGTCCTGTCGCAACAGGCCCTGCTAAAAAGTTTGTCCCCATCTTTCTTATAAGCCCCCTTTAAGTACTGAAAGACTGCAATAAGGTCTCCCCGGAGCCTTCTCTTCTCCAGGCTGAACAACCCCAACTCTCTCAGCCTTTCTTCACAGGAGAGGCGTTCCATCCCCCTGATCATTTTTGTGACCCTCCTCTGGACCTGCTCCAACAGGTCCATGTCTTTACTGTGCTGACGTTCCAGAGCTGGATGCAATACTCCAGGTGGGGTCTCACCAGAGCAGAGGGGCAGAATCACCTCCCTCGAGCTGCTGGCCACGCTTCTTKTGATGCAGCCCAGGAGACGGTTGGCCTTCTGGGCTGCGAGCGCACGTTGCTGGCTCATGTCCAGCTTTTCATCCACCAGTACCCCCAAGTCCTTCTCCAAAGGGCTGCTCTCAATCCTTTCATCCCCCAGCCTGTATTGATACCGGGGGTTGCCTACTGGGGGTGCAGGACCTTGCACTTGGCCTTGTTGAACCTCATGAGGTTCACATGGGCCCACTTCTCGAGCTTGTCCAGGTCCCTCTGGATGGCATCCCTTCCCTCAGGCATGTCGACTGCACCACTCAGCTTGGTGTCGTCTGCAAACTTGCTGAGGGTGCACTCGATCCCACCATCTATGTCATTGATGAAGGTATTAAACAGTATCGGTCCCAATATGGACCCCTGTGGGATGCCACTCGTCACCAATCTCCATCGGAACACTGAGCCGTTGACCACTACCCTCTGGATGCGACCACCCAACCAATTCCTCACCCACCGGACAGTCCACCCATCAAATCCAYACCTCTCCAGTTTAGAGAGAAGGATGTTGTGGGGGACCGTGTCAAAGGCCTTACAGAGGTCCAGRTAGAYGACATCTGTAGCCCTTCCCACGTCCACTGATGTAGTCACTCCATCATAGAAGGCCACCAGGTTAGTCAGGCAGGACTTGCCCTTGGTGAAGCCATGCTGTCTCGAATCACCTCCCTGCCCTCCTCCATGTGCCTTAGCATAGCTTGCAGGAGGAACTGCTCCATGATCTTCCCAGGCACAGGGATCAGACTGACTGGCCTGTAGTTCCCCGGGTCTTCCTTTTTCYCCTTTTTAAAAATGGGGGTTATATGTTTCCCCTTTTCCAGTCAGTGGGAACTTCACTGGACTGCCACGACTTCTCAAATATGATGGATAGTGGCTTGGCAACTTCATCCGCCAGTTCCTTCAGGACCCACGGATGGATCTCATCGGGTCCCATGGACCTGTGCACTTTCAGATTTCCTTAGATGGTCTCGAACCTGATCTTCTCCTACAGTGGGCTGCTCTTCATTCTCCCAGTCCCCGCCTTTGCCTTCTGCGGCTTGGGCGGTGAGGGTCAAGCACTTGCCGGTGAAGACCGAGGCAAAAAAGTCATTGAGTACCTCCGCCTTCTCCTTATCCTGGGTAACTAGGTGTCCCGTTTCGTTCCAGAGAGGGCCCACATTTTCCCTCATCTTCCTTTTATTCAATTACTTGCAGCCTAAAAAACATACTTCCTCTTGTTTCTTTGAAAAGCATATTTGATAATTTTATTGAGATAATTTTGGTTTTCCATCATGAAAAAAAAATATTCCTGTTCACCTTTCCTCATATCGTGGTTTTCCAACATACCCTCCCTTCACACAACTTATTCCAGTAGGAAAAGTCCTACCCTAGTCTTTTCTCAGACCAAAGATGTTCCATACTCACAAATGTCCTTGCTGCCTTCATCTTAAGTATATCTAGTTCTAATTTAGTGTTTATGAGATGAAGTAAAAAAAAAAGCCCGCAATATTCAAGATGAATTATCAGTTATCATTCAAGTTGAATTCATCAGTTATCAGATGAGTTACCAATTCTCTCCCTCATTCTGCTCATAAAGCCAAAGGGCAGCAGCTACCATTAAGGTGGAGTTATGTTTATAAATGCCTACAACATTAATGGATACAGAGGTTCTTTTTAATTAACAGAATTTTAAGATGTTTACTCAGTGGAAGCATACATCAGCAACCTAAATAACAAACCACAAGTGAGATACTCAGAAAAAAATATGTCCAAGTTAATTAATCTGTAGTTGTTGTATCTGGTTATTTGGTCACCCTTCCTTTCCATATTTTCCTTCTTTTTACTAATCGCTATCTGGCACAAAGGACTACTGATGTAAGTACCTGGTTAAAACCCTCCAGCTTGAATAAAGAGCAACAATAACTTCATGGAAGCTTAAATATCAGAGCCCCTGAGCAACATGCTCTTTTAAGGGTGATATCTTGGAGAGGTCTGCTGCTCGCACACTATAGGAAGGATAGACAGAAGCCTGGACTGCTTACTTGCTGACATGCTCTCTGGCTCTTTGTATTTGCCATCCAGATCCCATTTCACTATGGTGAAGGTTACAGACTTTCACAAGATCCTTCAGTAATTGCAAGAAGCAACGCCTGGATTAAACCCAGCATTCAGTAGTACAGGCAGTTTTCATGCTTGTATTTCCTGTCGCTTTTTAATTGTGGCATTGTCTTAACATTTGGAGAAGCTCAGGAAGAATCGCAGCCTTCGCTCTTTCCAGTTCAGAACACTGGACAATCAAAATAAAACATTAAAGAGATTGCAGAAAAAGATAGAAATGACTGTTTAGAGAGTCATGGTTAAGATGAGAAGGAATGGAAACAGAAGCTGAAACACCCACCCCCTCCCCCAAGAAGTTACAAATATTTTATTTTGTCCTACCTCTCTCCTTTTCTATTCTCCCAAAGATGCCATACAGCCAGCATTTGGCAGCATTAAAATGCCCATGACTAAATGAACTTTGCAAAAGGAATATAATCAGCACTAAACACTACAAGATGGAAATATCACATCCTGCATTGTAGGCATGAAGAATATTTTTCCACTGTCTACCTCACCATATACAGAGGCCCAAGTTGCCGTAAGCCATAATTAATTCAGTTCTTTTTAGGCATGAAAATTGTTTTGATTTTAAATACTTTCAGCTTAGGGCATTCTAAATATCTGTGGAAACCTCCTGGGGATTTCTGTTAGCCACAGACACCAATGGGAACATTTTTGGATACTTGTAATACAATACATTGCCAAATAAATATATAGCCTTCTTAAATCAAAAATCTATTTGAAATTCCTTCCAGTTCACGTGATTTCCAAAGATTAAGAAACCAATGCTTGCCCGGTGTGCAATCTGCACTTCCATTACAGGTATTCTGAAAAACCATTTATATTTCCTCTTCATAAATATAACCAAATAAGATAAAGTTATGACAATCATTGCATGCCAGTCCCCAAATACTATGTTCCTTTTGGCTTCCACTGGTAATACAGACCCACAAAAGGGTCTCTCTTTTCATCATAACTAATTAGTAGCTCTGTTCTTTGTATAAGACAACATTAAAGCTTGATGTATAGCAACATACCAGTTTTAGTATGTTAAACTATATCATCAATAAAACAAGGACAGTAAGTCCAAGACTCAGCTTTCTACACCGAGGTTTTTTTCTTGTTTATGCTTAGAGGTCTGAGGTCTTTCAGATACTCTGCAGATTATACTATGTAGAATGAAGAAGTGCACAAAAGTTATTTTGTATTATTTTGTACTCATCAATCAGGATTTATCTGAGGATTACCTTTAAGTATAATAAGAATGATAATTCACTTTGAATTTACCAATTATTCCAGTCTTTAATCATACATTGTTTCAGTTCAGGAAGTATACATTTACTTGATGGAGTTCATAAGCAAGCATGAACTGCTTAAATATTTGGTAAACAATGTAAGAAAACCAACTTTTCATTTTTTCCAATATTTTTAATAAAATAATTAACTTGAATAATCTTTTCCACTACATTACACACAAAGATTCTAAATTCTTTCAGCATTGATAATATGCTATACTGTTACTTTGAAATGTAATTTCTAAACAGCATCTATCTAATAATTTTATTGCTGTCTATACATAACATAAAGTGTACATACAGTTAAACAGTAATATATTAAAATATATATAATTATATGTAACAATATTTAATAAATATTATGTATTTAACAATAACACAAATTGTTAAACAACATACATGTGTTGTTTCCCAAGAAGCAGCTTTGGTAAGAAAAATACTATATGAAGTCATAAATCACAAGAGGAGGTAAAAACACTAATGAGACATTTCACTGTGTTTTTTATTACACAATGAAAATACATTTCTGTGTTTTTGACAAGGGAGAAAGAAAAAAAAAAAAAAACCAAACAATTCTGGCCATATTTACCTCTTTTCCAGTATGGAAATATCCTAATATATTTGCTATCTTACTGTATCCTATTTTGTTCTATTTCCTATCCAGAAATAGAACATTTATCCAAAACACAACTATGAAATTATCTGGAAAAATTGGCACACGCTACCTATCCAACAGGAGGGGAAAAAAGAATAGAATAATTGAGGGCAAAGCAACTTGCAGGTAGAGAAGATAGCAGGATATATTTTCACAAAGTGTAAGTAGAGCAATAGTTATACTTTGAAAATACTTGAACTATCATACCAAAACAACCTTTTTTTTCCTTTGGGCCTATTTCTAATGACTATGAAGAGGAGACAGCAAAGCTGAAAAGTACCAGTCCGTTCATATGGGAATCACAACCTGCCTACCCTGACTTAAAGGCGTTGATTTTTCAATAAACAAATTTTGGTTATCGCTCACAGGAAAAAATAAGTCAGGCTCACATTTCATTTTAAAATAGATCTTTAAATCTGAAAGCCTCAAAGCATTTTGTGCATTTCCCATTTTTTTGCGTTCTTTGGGATTATTTTAGACTAATTCACTTTAAATTTTACTATGCACAACTTTGAAGCCACAAAGTACTGAGCTGTTCCTCTCGTCCTGCTTCCAATTAATTTTTGAAGCGCTTTGGCACTGCAATGCCCAATAGCCACATTAGGAAGAATCGACTAACATCAGTCAATCAAGTATTTCCGGATGTAATCTACAGAAATTAAACACAGAAAAGACAAGCTAAATCATAGACTATTTGGCATCTCCAAATAATAAAGATGCTGGGAGAAGACAATTTTTATTGGAAAATAGATAGGATCTGAAATTTCAAATCAGAAAGAAAGGAGGATCAAGATGTAGCAGAGATCATTCAGGAAATACTGCTGGTGACAAGAGATACATCTGCTTTCTCTGAACAAATATTGATCCAGTAGGTTTTATGTTTGGGACGCCTCCAGTGTTGCTGAAGGTATCACGTTTCAGGTGACTTGCAACAATGAAACCTTGACTAATTGCAGTTATTAAAGATATTAGCTTGTTTTTCCTTTTATGCGGTATTGAAGTTTCCCTGAGGGCACATTCAAGACAAAAGATGTAGTGGTGACTCTACACTTCTGCTTTTGACTTCTGAAGTGCTCAAGTGAAGAATCTCATTTGTCAGCTGGGATTCCAGATACAAATCAAAAGTACCAGCAATTACCAGACAAGGGTGTAATGTGTCAGTACGAAAGCCGTGCCAAAATGCCACACTGCTCATGCACCTGCAGCTTTAAATACTGGAGTTATTTCTGCAGAGCCCCAGATTTGCAACCCATTTGCAAAAGAAGGAAGAAGGTTTGGCTGGCTTGGTTGGGTTGTTTGCTCACCACATTCAAGTTCAGAACAAATGTCTACATGGCAGAAAATAGCAACTGTGACACACCTGCTTCCATCCTTTTTTAATTTTTCTGAACATAAAGCCAAAACAGAGGATTTCTCTAACTCTAAGGATCTGTGAGTGTCTTTCAGAGACAGCAAGTATTGTATAATTAGCATTTGTCTGAAATACTGAGACAAACACTACACAGACTCCTGCTAAGCAAATATCTGCTGTTGCATTTAAAATGCATTTGGGTTTAATTGCAATTTATGTTTTCAAACTATTTTTGTTTACAATAGTGCAAAACCAATTGCTGATTAAGGATACGTTCAAGCTCTGCATTCATTCTTTCTTTTTCCATTTTTATTACAGATATTGAGAAATATATCTATATCTATTCTGTAAAATAAGGCCAAAAAGCCTTTTTTACAGTGTTCTGGTGGTGTAAAATATTTACACTTCAGTAATGATAGGCTACATCTGCCCAGCTGTGTTACAGTAGGAGACAAACCCAAACTGTCTGACAATCCACAGTACCTATGTATGTTGGGTCCTGTCTTGTTTTTGTTGGGAGACAGCCCGTCAGGCAGGGAGATTCCACGCCCTGCAGCAGAACTGGATCAAATGTTCATAGATGAAACGTAGACACAGCTACCGCAAGACACATCATCTGCCACAGCTATCACTGGCAATCCTGAATTCGTTCATTCAATGTTTTTGTTTTTTTTTTTTTTTTTTTTTTTTACTTCTATTAGCACTGCAGAGCCCACACTAGCAAAACAAACCAGACTGCATTCAATCGCAGCTCACACGTCGAGCGCTGTTTGATAATTACATTCCGATGCCAGGGCCAAAGTAATTTTTATCCTGAGCAACCCCACTGGACTATAACCAAGGCCAGAGGGTACACACAATGATGTCACATAGGTATAAACAAGCGCATCATTTGACCTGCAGAAATCTTTATTAATGGTGCTGATTCACAAGGCAAAAGAACTTAGGTAAGACTATAATCCTAGCCTCAGTCTGTTCTGTTTGATGTTAGAAAATATAACTTATTATTCATGAATTGAGAAAAATTTATATGTAAGTCCTTCCAAGATAAGCTTATCCCCAGCCCCACCCTTCCACACCATTGTCAGAGTATCCCACTTTGCACCGAGGCCACACTTCAAGCATGGTTTTGTAACAAAAGCATAATCTCTTCTTATGATGGCTTTCGTCATTATAGTTAACTGCCTTCCACTCTCATTCAGCATGTAAGAATGATTTTCCCTTTAAACAATTAGCATTACTAAACAAATACATAAACGTTTGACTGAAAGAGGCTTTCAGATGAATTGTACAAAACCAGTGCATGTTAGACAAAAAAAAAAATCAAACAAGGAGGCAAAACACTGTTGTTGCTGTTAGAAGGTCGAATACGTGGAGCAAAATTAAAGTTGGGTTATTCCTCTCTACCTGGCTGTCCTGTGCTGCAGGCTCAGTAGAGGCAGTATTATAAGCATGGCTGAATAAAACAATTTATAATAAGGTTTTTGCCTACAGCATTGTAAGGTTGCGTTATAGCAACACAGTAGGAAGAAATGTGATCTTTCATTGGTTTCACTCCGGTGACCAGGGGCCAGATGACAATGGATAATCAGCAAGGGCTATAATTTATCATGGCACTGTAATGCATAGCAGCTTCATAAGACAAGCCGGCACAGCAAGCAGACCACCACCCAAGGAAGCAGAACAAGTTGGTCTCCAAGGCCCAGGTGTTCAAGCAAGCATGTGTGCATTTGCACACATACGACAGTGTGTCAAATCTATGCTGAACACGTCTTGCTCAGAGGTTGCACTAAACAACTGGAAATTTGCATACATGTAAATATTTTGTTAAGGCACCTAAATTACATGAATAAATGCAATGCACTTCAGTACCTTTTCCTGGTACGCTGATTTTAATAAGGTCATCGCCTATATGCTTAACAGCTAATAATTCTGCTCTTTCCCTCAGCACAGAAAATTCCACCCTATGCAGACACGGTTGCTCTGGCTTCGAACAACACACTACAGATATACCTAAAGGGAAGAAACTACCTTAAAAGTGAGAGATGCAGTGCCCTAACACATACAGTGCCAATGACTAGCAGTATTCTTCTATCTGAGAAGTGAGGTTTGGCTACAGACCTATCCCTGAGTACCAGAGGCCTCTAAAAGTTACAATACCAAGGTTATGACCCCAAAGCCTGTGCCTTCTGCRGTACATGCCAGCCCTGACAGCCACCAACCAAAACCCACACAAACACATGGATGCTGACACAATCAGACCTTTCACTGCACATGCATTGAGGTGAATCGGAGTGATTTTATGCTGCGAACTGAATCCTGACATCTGTATGAGCTCTCCTTTGTGCAGGCCTGCAACAGGATGCAAAGGATGCTCTAATTTGGTACTAGACCCTACAGTACCATGCCAGCATGCCTCTCCCATTTATGCTGTATTATGAACAGCAGCACAAAGTCAGAAATGCTGAGCTGAAACTCTTCTAAAGTTTCTGGTCAGTCAAAATCATCAGGTCATACCTGCATGAGCATTTAATGGGAACAGCCGTACAGGTGATCTGATGTCAGATTTGGGCAGAGGCAGGCCCTACTCTTCCTCTAGAGGCTGGGTGAACTGCACCTATTTATTCTGTTTCTTCAGGCTTTTCTTCCCCCTCTTCTGGGAGCCCCAAATCATTGTCCTGGCTGACAGCCTTGAAAACCACATGAAATCTATGAAAGCAAGTGGCATATGCTCAATGACTTCCATGAAATTTAGATCAAACCCACAACCTTCAGCTTAAAACTCAGTGTCATTTTCACTACTAATTGAACAATTCAAAGTCCATCCATCTGAGCTCATATTGAAAAAAAGCATTTTTTCTTGTCCAAGTAGAGTTAGCCTTATCAGATATGGCCCCCATAAAGCTTCCCTATATCCCTGAAATCAATCGTTGTATGCTTGCTCCCAGCTTTCCCCACATCTGCCTTTAGCAATTTAAGTCTCATTCCCTCTGTGAAACAGGCAATAAATCACATCCACAGTATTGAGTGAAAAATAAATCATAAACTTTGAAAAGCAACCAGAAGTTTGTAAAAGACTTTTAAGAGGTATTGCCTCTGATTTGTAAAGTAAGGGAAAATGAAGTGTTGGGAAGGGGGTTGTGTCTGCGTATGCRATCAAGGGGCTCCTTAAATAGGTCCTGGTAAGGTTCTTGTGCTTAAATGCACATACAGATGTGTCCTGAGGAAGCAAAGTCTGTCCTTAGCTATCTTCGACTTTTAGATATAACCTCAACTTCTATTTTTCTGACTTTTTGTTTCTTCTCTACAAATGAAAATTAGAAGGATTTCTTACTCCTTAATATACACACACATAAACACACCATGGGAATAGCTTTCAGGTGATTTTAGCTGCCTGTGAGTTCTTTGACTTTCAAAGCTCTAAGAAAACTCCAATATGCATAATTAACCCCCAAAACGGAATATACCTGTAGAGCAGTAATGTCTTTTAAACTCAAGTATAACTGGCCAGTGCTCCTCCTGCATCAAAACCCGGAAGCTGTGACTCCACATTCTTGTTCCTTCAGAACACGAGACCACCAGAAACCCATATCCAAATATGCACAGAATGAGTTTCCATCATCCTGACATTTCTTTAACAACTTTCATAAGTAAAAAGTAGAGTCAGACTATCAACGTTTCATACCATTGCTATGTTGCTACAGTAAATTTTTAAAGTTTGAGAGGAAACATATCCTTAAGCTTCACAAAGTGCACAGATTGTTGCTATAGGTTTCTTGTCATTATGTTATCTTCTCATATATCCTCCTCTGTCTTTTAAGACATTTGAACATAAGAAATTATATAATTCTGAAAATATATAATTCCAAAATCAATCTTCTTTCCCCAAAATATAAAAAGACAATTTTTATTAAAGGATCACATATTTTACCAAAATTAGGATTTCAGGAAGATAGTTTGAAGTCAGGAACTAAACAGCAGAACATATTCTCCAAAGCAAACTTCTGCTTTCTAAGCTCATCTTTGTGTTTCACAAAAAAATCCAAACGTCAGAAAAAAAAAGAATTTGTCTTCGCCTAAAACACTTATGAAAAAATGAAAGTGGATTAATTTAATAAAATTAAATGGGGACTAAATCAGACTGATATCAAGAAATATGTTACATCCACAGTATAGGTTATTTTATTTATATAATGTGTCTTTGTTGTGGATCTAGCTTTCATTTTATACCTTCAGAAATACTGGAAGGAAAACACAATCTTTAATTTTACAATAAATAGTTTTGAGTTTGAGCACAATCTTTCAAAAGGAATTTGCAACTGTTATTCTGATTTAGTCACCCTTTTAAAATACATCTGTAAGGCTAAAGATAGAAGTAACAATTTTTCTAAGATTATTGAAAAATTAAAAAGCCAGTAGAGTACTATGCTTAAGAATTCTATTTGCATTTTACCTGTCACTGAATTTGCCCTAATTGTCCACTATTGTGATAATGTCTGAGTTGAATACTGTATGTATGTTAGCACCCAGCAATTAACTCAGCAATAATTATATACTATTTCTGACCTCTTTGTGCAGCTGGCAGAGGGTGGGGTTTTTTTAATACATCTTCTGCAACTTTAAGTAATTCAAAAAAGTAGAAAAATAGAGTTTAAGAACTATAGGAAACAATTATTAGCTTTGCCAATAATTCCTCATATACTTCTAGACTTAGAGGATTCACATCTACGTTGTGATTACATGCAGTAAGTTTGAATTATGACAGCATTCCTCGATAACCTCTGTTCCTTTTACAGCTCATTGAACGATTGTATGATTTCATAACTGATCCTGTCATATCCATTAATAACACTGATTTTTATTTTTTTTAAAGCAACTATTTATTAAATGCATTTCTGTAAGTAGGCAGAGTACTTAAATGTTTTTAATCTTGCACAGGGTTTCTTCACTAAAATACCTTTCTTCACTATAACAACATCAAATGACAAAGACCCAATGCTATCCACCTCAAGCAGTTGGCACAGAACTAAGAAAATATAGGTAACACATTTCTCAGCCCTGCATTGGTTCAGTTGCTTACTTATTCCTCTGTTATTTTACCAGTTTCTCAAATGAGAGATGTTCCATGATTAGAGATATTTATAAATAGAGAGATCTAATTTCCCCCACGGGTACACACGTGTAAGACTCATCAAAGTTAAATGTCAAAAAGAATTAAAGATAAAATACTGATTCTAGCAAAATTGTAAAAATCTCTATATTTGCATCTCTCTATATGCAAGCCATGTGTAGTTCATTAACATTATATGTCAGCAAGGTTGCAGGTCAATTTAGAAATCCGATTGCAAATCAAGGTAAAACTACTTTCAAATGACATCTGGCTTGACCTTCAAACTCTAATAATCTAGAGCAAATCAGATCATTAAATTATAAACCAAAATTAAGTTTATGATTAATGGAGTTCAGAAAATGAATTGCAATGGATAACTGGGCTTTATCTGGTCCATGGACTATTCATGAGTACATCACAGCTCCACAGGGTTTCTTSATGCAATGTTTTTAACAATGTCTTAAACTTCCTCATCGATGGGTCCTAACAGAATCTGACGTCCAGATGTGGTGAGAGAGCTCCTACTGCCACGGTACCTGTTTGCTGAGCAGAGGAGCAGGGAAGGACTTCTAACTCAGGTTTGTATGTGAGAGTCAAATTCAAGTGTCAGTCTTAGACTGAGGAGAAGAAAGAAACATGTTCCCTTGCACCAGTAGTCAGACCCATGGCTTGGCACAGTTTCAGATATGTCCATGAGTGGGACCTGTGAGGTACCTACTTGAACTGTGAGACCTACATACTGTAGATGAGAATTTGATCTCTGTTCCAGTGCTCCTCATGATGCATAAAAAACCCTTAAAACTTCTATTTTCCACGAGAAAGAGGATTTCACTGATCAAGTATGAGGCAACAAGTAGGCAATTCCAGGTAAGTCCCTCGGCTTCTCCTTTCCAAAGTAAGCACAAGTAAGAGTAGCAGAAACCTTGATCGATTCCCGTGCCAACCAGAATTTATAGTTACAATGTGGCATTCTGCTAACTTGTCAGCATTAGCAATAATCCTTTACAAGAGATTATTACTATACATCAAAAGTATGGACAGCACTGTAAAATGACATTAGTGAGTTTTTAAAATGATGATTCCACTTTCCATGGAAGAAAAAAAAAAAAAACAAAAACCAAACCAAAACAAACGAAAAAAAAAATCAAAAAACCCCCAAGAAACCCACACATCATATTGTAGAGCAGATTGCATACCAGTCTGAGATAATAATGAACAAACTCTTATGCTGTACCTATAAGACTTCCAGACGCAAAGTCTGGATAACCTATATGTAAATAAAATAACACTACCATGTGGCTGCTTCAGAAAACAGAGAATGATGCAGACTGARTAAAACGCAAACTATAAGCAGATGTTTCCTGTAGGCTTGCATTAAGATAACGATAGAAATACTTTAATAAGTACAAAAACCTTGTCAGATTTTGGCTCTTAACTCGTATCACTGTCATAGCAGATGTTGTTTTACTCTATATGTTAATCTATCTACATACTTATATAGCTTCTATCACCGAAGTACGTGCACAATTTCTAATCCCTTAAGGCTTCATTCTCACAACATGTGAAAGAAGAACAGGCAGTTTACAAACAAGCAGCAGAAACACAAACTGAGCTTGGAGACTTGGGCAGTTTGTAGCTGAACCCATGATTTAGAGGAGAATTTTTAGAAATCAATCCCCCTCATTAGCTGCAACACATTTTACTCAAAGCCATACACGGCTTTCATTTAAAGATGCAGATTAACAAGTACACAATAAGCGCAAATCAGACTGTCAGATCTATAATGAACAATTTAAGAGTTAGTTTATATTCACTGTTGGAGGTGACCTGTTTTAGGATACACGCTTTAGTTCATCCCAGAGCCTGAGATACAATGATGTTGCCACCTTATCCTACACAGCAGAGTGCCCTAATTTCAGCAATACTTAGAGAATCTTGCAGTGTTCAAACAATACAAAACCTTTTAAAATAGTTAATCCAAGTCTTTGGTATCTTCGTACTACAGTACATATTATCAACATTTTTTAAATATGCAAATTACTGGAATCCTACAGGCTTATAAGGGCCCCTATGCTGATTATTCCAATGAATAGATTTTAAGGCAACAAGGGACTTTTAGACTCATCCCTCGTAGCAGTTGTGGTTATTCGTGAGTAGATGCTCTTGTTTGAAATACCAGCCACACGCAAAAGGACATAACTGGTGCTTGGTTCAACTGTTTCCAAGAAAATAATATACAAATACTGGGTTTTAGTGGTAGTTCATAGATTTTTCCATTTTAGGGTTTGTTTTTGTGTAAATTCATRAATTTAAAATAACAATATAGGAGGAGTTAGGTTTACAAGAAAAAATCTCCCATGGGTACAGATATACCAGGAGTGCAAAGCAAGTAAAGTCTTATTTTCTGCCTCTGTATCCTCTCACACGAACACTCACAAGGCAGCTATTGTAGTTAGCTGTGCAGCATCGGGGCTTCTCTCCAGAAACCCTCAAGACCTGCTAGAAGGGGCAACAGGAGGCAGCAAGGGGGTGTGAGTACCGCATCCCCCCACACTGCAGCCAGGCCACTGCTCCTCTTCCCAGGAGCGGTGGAGCTGCACTTGCCCTGCCCTGCTCAAATGGTCACCTTTGAATTTAATGAACCTTATGGTTCATCCAAACCCAGAAAGCAGAAAGGCCCTGCTTTTTAGAAACTTTGGCAAACCTGCCTCTACATAAATAGCAGCTTAAGATTTAGCTGGGGAAGATTGCGATGGTATGCAGCAGTACACTGTTCCTTTCACGCTGGACCAAACCTCCCATCCCTCCAACTATGGATTAAACTTGTCTCATGCAAAACAAAGTAATCTAAGCTGTTTCTCAGATCTCCATTTGTAAAATAGTGCTATCTTACTTCCTATTATGTTTCATAAGAATTATTCTAGTAAAGAGCATGAGACAATATCTAAGCAAGGAAATACTCGAGTGCAAATTAAAAAGTAAATGTTTAAAATGTCACAGGCATTCTTGACTAATGCCTAGTATCACTTAAATGCTTTATCGCATTTATCAGTTTCAGAATTGTTCTGCTTTTACAGCTGCCGTCGGACAAAGACCTGAGTTCCCCTTGGTCTAGATCCATCTCTCTCATCAAAGAGTGCTGTAAAAACCTTCTTTAGATTAAAAACCATTCAACTGGGCTGGCAAAGCTGGGGTCTTAGAGTAAAGCACCTAGAAAGGGAAAATTGCAATGTGAAAGTTTATTAAGGCCAGTTCTCTTTTTTTTTTTTTGGCTTTCGATATGACAGGACACGCGCAGTCAACATGGATATGCACACCAGAGGGTGCATACTGTGACTAATACAGCCGTGTCTACATAACTGGTAAGCAGCAGAGTGCGATTGTAGAAAGCCATACTGTAGGTACTGCTTCTGTGTTTTATCCTAGAGCTTAACTTTGGCACTAGCTGATCATGTATACAGTACCATTTTATTGTCTAAAATTGGATAGGACAGCAGTTTACAGTCAGAAGGAAATTATGAGGATGGCAGAGTAATCCCATCACCGAGTCAGCTGTGGCACGGGTTACTGTGCGCACCCGTGTGTTTCCCTACATCTCCCCTCTCAAATAAATCAACGTTTTCCATCACCTTCTCCAAAACAGCAGAGGGGAGGAGAACATGATTGTTGATGGGCCTCTAGAAAAAAACACAGAAAGAAATCGCAACAGAGTGCATGGACGCCTTCACCTCCCTGGAGATCTTTAAATAGTAGTCCAAGGCTAAAATATCATAAGATATAGTTTGGAGTAGACAGGTATGATAGATCAGGTAAATTGTTGTCGTGTGTCAACGGTTCCATCCAGTCAAGAGTTTTTTATTCATATTTAAAGTAGAGGAATTTCAAAAGTCATTTCTATATTTTAATTATAACTGACCAAATATTACTTCATACATTTATTATATATAAAATCATGTTTTCTTGTTGGGTAATTAGAGAATTTTTTAGGTATTAAAAATTTTCTCACCTATCAAATATTAAATTTACTTTTTTATAAATAATAGCAAAATCCCCCACACAGCATAATCTTACATATCCTCATCTAGACTTTTTATCTTTATTTTCTCTCCCTTTTTTCCTTTTCCGAGAGGAGGAGAGGAATTAATTTCTTTTAGAGTAAAAGTTCAAATATTCTAAAACGCAAGTATTCTGATGACTGATAAACATAATGCATTTACACATAGTGATACACACTAATATTTGACTTCACTATATGTCTGAAAATGAATGCATATTTAAGTGAATATTCCTTAAAAGGCCACAAGAACTCTGGGCCTTAACTGCCTAATTTAATGCTAATCTTCTGTGTTAAAAGGCAAGATAAGAAAGTGGTTTTTACGAGCTTTGATAGTTCAGGGGAATACTGCGACGCAAGGAAACTAACAGCTGTCCTGCTCCATCCCTTCCCTTCCTGCCGAGCAGTACTGAGGGCAATGAGCCGTACCAGGCTTGGATGTGCTCCCGGTTGACCCTACTGGGGCTGCGCTCGTGGGCAGCAGCAGCAGAGAACAACCAAATGTGACAGCACGGGGGCCACGGGAGAAGGTGCTGAGGGCAAGATCTGGCTGCTGATCTAAGCACTCGCTCATGACAAGCATCCCAGGCAAAAATACGAGCAGGGAATTTCAGCAAGCCAAAGCAAAGGGAAGGCTTTCACCAGGTTAGATCTAGAAATCCTTAATTCCTCTGGAGTCAGCGCTAGCTGATACCAAGCCGTCTGTCCCAGGAGGTACCCACTCACAATCGAATCTGAAAAGAACCATAGCAATAAGTGCAGCTAATAATGAATATAACCAAGGCCTAATGGCACTGCATTTATTTAGCACTGATACCCATTATTAAACTGAAAACTTGTGATACAGGAAAATTAAAAATATCCCACAAGTGTCCATATATCTTGCTTCTGCAGTTAGCAAAAACTTGCTGGGGTACAACATAGTTTATTTTAAACATAGACGAATTTATTTTTTAAAAATATTTTTGGTTTTCTATTCCTGTGCAGGGGATTACTTTAATGCACACATTTTCCTATCAAGAAAAATCTGGAACCCTTAGTTTGTTTGCAATATATTTTAAATAACAGCAGGAATCATTCTTCTTATTATTTATACTTACAACAGTAATCGCAGTTTAGCAACCCAGACTGGTGCTATATTGTGCAAAGCAGCAGCGAAACCAGAAAGAGCAAGACTCCATCCCAAACCCCTGGCAGTTTTCAACATTTGCATGAGAGGTCTAAATTAGGACCCTGATAGCCCAAATTTCCTTTTGTAATCAACGGTGAGAGGAGGACCCCGCTGGGGCACTACTCAGATCTCCAGCAGGCTGAACTGCTCTGTGCAAGTCTCCATGATCACGAGGCAGCAGCTCCCAAGCTGTTTTTTAGCAGGACAGCATGCTTTTTGTCTTCTCTACACTCGTACCATTTACTTCTGTCCCCAAATTCCCGCTACCCTTTCAGCCCTGTTTTCTGACAAACTCCTTCCTCGGCACTGTCTTTCCAATGCCAGACCCATACCAGTCTGTCTTGCCAACCCATAAAAGCTTTAGGTTGTTATTTTCCCTGTTTCTCCTTCCTCTACCTTCCTACCTCTTCTTTTCTTACCTACGAGGGGCTATAACTGCATTTCTCATTGTAATTATTTACCCCGGACTAATTTACCCCTGGCAGAAAGCTGCACCCCTCCGGCAGGCGTCCCCAGCGCATCCCCCCACAGAGCCGCAGGCTTTTGGAGGGTTAGCACGGCCCTCTGCAGGAGACCGCACAGTGTCTCTGGACACCCGGATATGATACAACTCTGCTAAGCCCTACAAAAAAGCACAGGCGTAGTTCAGAAGGCTGAACGAACAATGCGAGCATATGGCTCCTAATGCTAATTAATTTTCCTATGGGTTAAGGGGGACACTGAAATAATAATGCTAAATGAGATTGGAAAGATACTTCCTGCGAGTTTAATTAGGGCAGTATCTCTCCGATTTCAAACAGCACAGTGTAACTCCAGAAGACCCTTCCTACCCTCGCAAAGGTCAAATGCCACAATTTAATCTGCCATAGTAAAATAATTAATACAAACATTAATAACGACTTTCTCAACAATGGGCTAAACACAAATTCAACTTTATAAATAGCAACAGCAAATCAGTTCACACAGCTGAATCATTCTCTTACAAAAGTATTACTTGTCTACACTGATTTTACACAGACACTCATTAGTTTTGCTTCCAGGTAGATTGGATTATCAACTGCTCTTTCTTTCCTTTGAAGTGGTGAATACTTTCATTCAGCAGAATAAAAAGATTCAGTTACGCATGAATTATGCCAACTTTCAGTCACATTGCTTACTGCAATTAAACTACAACCGGTTTTTTTTACATTCAAATTAACAGATTCCAAAGAAGGAGTTTTAACTGTGTCCCATGACTTGTTTTTTATGAACTTATCCATTTTCTTGCATATTTTTTTGAACACATTGCCTTTAATTCCCCACCAGTGTGATTATTTGAGGATAACCACACCCTCCAGTATGGCATTAAAGGTACAACGAGGTACGACTTTGTTCCAAAGAAATAATGTTTGGATTTTATGAAAAAGAAGAGCAGTTCATGTTTAAATGCTTATAGCTCTTGTAGTGAAGTTGTTCCCATTTATTAAATGGTCACTGTCAGCCAGAAAATCACATTAAGTTCAAGCACAATCGTAATTAGCATTGTCAATCAAAATGGTACAATAATAGGCACATTAACACAATAACATGTTGATGTATGAAGAAGTGAAGTTCTTGCTGCCTAAGGTAATGCTTTAGTCTGAAAAGAATAATTGCCAACTACTTCAAAGTGCTGTAGTGAATTAAGTTTGTTTATAACGTAATTAGAGAGTAAAAATGAAGATATGCACGTGCCAGATTTCAAATTGGCTATTTTCTACCTGCAGTGCTCAGAATTTTCAAATGCCTTCTACAACGCATTGTACCTTATTATTTTCAGGCACTATATCAAGCTGCATCATGTCACATCCTGTTATAGTAAACGATGTAACAATTCTATTGAGTTCACCCTGAGGTATCACAATGCTAGAAACGTACAGGAAAGAAAAACATACTCAGTATAAGAGTTAATGAAATAAAACTTTAAAAAAAATCTTTCGGTTAACCGGCTTTCAAAGTGTAGGTTACATAATTAATTTAGTTTCTTGGTGCTTATTCTTTGATCTCATTCTCCATTCTTTCTTCGGTATAAGAATGATGCAGAGAGGCCCAAGAGAAGGAAAGACACACCAACAAAGAAAAGCTAATGAGAACTGGAGGACTAAGTGCAAAATACTTTTTGAAAATCTAAGAGTTCTCTGCTAATTACTGTTTTCAAGAGTCCTTTTTAAAAAATAAGACTTCTTTGACAAATGAGACTCCTGGGTTATTATAGGGAGAATTCTTGCTGAAATCTGTTCCCTAGTCTTAGAACATCTTTCAAAAGTTTCTTTTTCTTTTCCTTTTATAGCAGCTTTGAAGCAACTTTCTAGGCAGAAGAGACTGATATCTATCACCTACACAACATCCAAAGAGAGTTAATTATTTAAAGCCAGTGCTTTGCATTAAGTACAAATACAAGATTTCCATTAGCTTTAACTGTGAAGAGACATTAAAGAACCTGCATCTCCCTCTCCACTAGTGAGAGCATTTCAAAAACAACTAAAAAAAAGTCTGACAGATGGCAAAATCTCTTAAAGCGGTTATTTAAAAGTAAATGTTAGGTCAATATAATTAAGAGATTCAGCAGCAAATGCATCCTTAGCAATTTTTTTAAAATCAAATACCACCATTATCGGAAGAACGTGCTGTATAGTTCGTACGTAAATAAGGAGCCTGAATCACTGCTTTTAATGCAATGGACAACGTAATCTTTATGATGACAATATAACTAGCATAGCCTAACATGTAATAATATAGAAGTCAAGTTTGGTTTTGTTTTCAATAGCAGTTTTATAATCCTATTATTCGTGGAAACTTGCACTTAACAAAGATCCACCTGGATCCCCACCCCTAACCATAAAGATGACTTAGAATCGATTGTTATCAAATGGAAAAAAGAAAAAGAGTGTGTGTGTGTATATATATATTTTTAAACAATAAAAAAGAATGCAATGCCTTTTTAGAGGGGCTGGGAGATTCAGGACTGAAAGTGAAGGAAGTTAGCATGAAAATGAGTACCTGATTGCTGAAACACTGCGATAGTCAGCAGCAGGCAGAAAGGAAGCTGTAGTGAAGGTTCAGCAGTTCTCCAGAGTGCACCCACAGCCACATTAATTTTGAAATCTTTTGAAATGCTATTCCACATTCCCATGCAATCTAGCAGCAGTTGTGAAAACAACTTTCAATCATTTATAATAGCTTTAAAATTATATAGCACCTTTTATCTAAATGGATCTGAAAATGGGCTTCTAGCTTTATTAACTAATTTTAGAATTTGTAGTGCTTAAAACAAAGAACTCCGTTAGCTAACTTATAAATAGGCTAATTATCATAATGTGACCTAACTACTATAAGCTGCCTAGACAGCAAAACATACAACTTTAAAACTGCAAATCACCTGATTCTTTCCTTTATAAGAATCTGAGTTCAGATACTTGCAGAAATATAAAGAGAAAGGAGTGACATATAGTGAATTTCCAAATGAGGCCTCATTATAGTCAATTCAAAATTCTCTATTAAAAGGAATTTTTTTCTGATTCATCAGAACTGCAGGTTGTAAGAAGACATGTCCTATCTGGCAGCAGCAGAAAACCTTCCCGCTTTCACAGCCCACCACACCACCTTCCTATCATCTTCAGGAAGCAGAAGCTCCATCAATGCGTTCATATTTTTGCCTAATTAATGACTATGAGCCGCGCCTCCAATCTGTCCTCATATGACATCCCCAGGGAGGGTTAAGTCTTGGTTTATCAAGGCATGAGAGAAGAGGCTTGTCCCAAGGTCTACAGCCAGAGAGGAGCGGGGAGGAAGGCTGTCGTGGTTTAAACCCAGCCGGCAACTAAGCACCACACATCTGCCTGCTCACTCCTCCCCGGTGGGATGGGGGAGAGAATCGGAAGAGTAAAAGTGAGAAAACTCATGGGTTGAGATAAAGACAGTTTAACAGGTAAAGCAAAAGCCACACATGCAAGCAAAGCAAAACAAGGAATTCATTCACCACTTCCCATCGGCAGGCAGGTGTTCAGCCATCTCCAGGAAAGCAGGGCTCCATCACGCGTAACGGTTACTTGGGAAAACAAACGCCATCACTCCAAACATCCCCCCTTCCTTCTTCTTCCCCCAGCTCTATATGCTGGAGCATGACATCATATGGTATGGAATACCCCATTGGCCAGTTGGGGTCAGCTGTCCTGGCTATGCTCCCTCCCAGCTTCTTGGGCACCTGGCAGAGCATGGGCAGCTGAAAAGTCCTTGACTAGTGTAAACGCTACTTAGCAACAACGAAAACATCASTGTGTTATCAACATTATTCTTGTACTAAATCCAAAACACAGCACTATACCAACTACTAGGAAGAAAATTAACTCTATCCCAGCCAAAACCAGAACAGAGGCGAATGGCTCCCGCACTCCTCAGCCTCGGCACTGACAGCTCAGCTGCATTCCCAGGCAGCAGAATGTCCCTTTCCAGGCGGCTTGGCCCCCTTGCCAGCGGACTCTCCAGCGACTGAGCTTTCCTGCATTTTAAATTACTATTGAAGGCAACATTTCAAAAGTGTCAGAGTATCAAAAGGATTATAAATTTTAGGAACTTAGTCTTGCGTGTCCCTTACATACTTTTGAAAATCATTACTCTTCACTTTTACCATATCTTTACCAAAGCCAGTCTCATGCATTCTCCTGTTATGTTTGTCATCTCAATGGGAAACAAAACTAAAATAGAAACTGTTGCTTTTATCACCTGTATTCACAAAGCCCAGCACACGAGGTTTCCTACAATAAACTACATATCTAAATAAAATCTCTTCAACAACTCTTTTTCATTCTTTGAAAGCATCCTTAGGATCAGAGAAATGAATTGATAAAATATGGAATAACTAGATATGTCTGAGTAGGTCTTAACATGATGGCTCCTGTGCTTTTTCTTTTCTTTTCACAACACGTACATTTTTTTTAAATAGAAAATGTAAAATTAAGTCAATAACAGCAGTCCTTTAGCAGAATACTCATTCAGTTAGAGATAGTGGGACCCAGGATAGGTATGCAGCTGAGCACAGAAACTATTATATTAACTGCTAGCAGAAATTGTACAAGCTTAAATGAGTCTATCACTATAAATGCAGAATGTGCAAATTAATGTGTGTGTGAGCCAAATTAAAATACAGCCTTGATTTTCTGCAAGATAAAATGTTTGGCTTAATACAAAATGTTTTAAATAGTCATGCTAGTAAATAAAATTGGCTATGGAAGTAAGAAAAGTACACTGACCAAAGCAAGGCCTGTTAAAGACTAAAAAAAAAAAATATTCAAGGTATGTGAAGGGTTGAAAAGTAATAAGGTCTGAATGACTTAGTGATGGCTGTCATAAAAATCTGGCAGGGTATTCTATTTACAATATGTAATAAAACTGTCACACACAGAATTTATAAAAGCATTTGCCCTAGAAAACTAAATCTTTTTGCCAAGGGCAAGTTAATAACCTCTACAGTTCATTTGAATATATGGGCAAAGAGATGTTTTGACTAATAGAGCATCACAAGGTGAGCACTAGACAATCTAATAGATATTGTGAGAATGGGATGATCCAAAGACGACAACAACCTGTTAGAATACTGCCAAAAAATCTTGTGAACTTTATATCCATCGTGATCTGTCACTAATTAATGTATGCTGTGCATGTATGTGTAGATGTGTGGGTTTTACTGATTGGGGATTACACATAGAGCAATCCCATGTTAGCTGACATTAAAATAATTCCTCCTCAAATACTCAGAGAAGATGCTGACTTGTGAAGTAGCAAATTGAATGCAGACCTATTGCTCTTAAGACTATGTTGGGCTTAGTGGTTTGAGAGATTTAAGTCACCAACAGATCAGTCGACATCCAGGATTTTTCCCTCATAAAAATCCACACTTGTAAATTAAAATATTTCTAAATCAGCGCCTCAAAAATACATCTAAATTTAACTTGGAACAGTGACCCACATTATAAATTATGAATCATCCAGGAAAATGGTTGATACTTAGCCAGAGTACAAAGCTGCGTGCAAGTTCATGGGGAACGAACAAGTAACTCCCTTCTTTGTTAGGGGTAAAAACCATATTCAGTATGATAATAATCACCAGTTTAGAAAAATACATTTGTTTCTGCTCAAGAAGTAGGGAGATTTTTCTGCCCTGAGCAATGTTGCCACAGACTACTATTTATACCTAAGCTAACTAATTTAAAGCTAGCTTTGGGTATCTCTAAAACATGCTGCCATCGCTGCAACTTAGACAGAGTCTGTAACAAGCTATGTTAGTTCCCCCCATATATTGGCAGTGGAGCTTTGCTGAAAAAACACCAACCAGGACAGATTCCGTTAGACCTACATGAATTAAACCCTGCTGCCAGGTATTTCTGTGCAAGGCACTTAGTGCTTCTGCACAAGGGAAAGGGTCCAACTAAATGAGATGAGTTTCAGATTAGGCTTTAGTCATCATCCCAATAGACATGTTGAGGCAGCAGCTAGGAAGGGCTCGTGCCTCTGGCTGGTGGCCTATCCCCACAACACACAGGGAATTTTCCTGTCCTGCTAATGAAGTGTTGTGCTTGTGTACATGGCTGTGCAGATTTTGCTGACTGTGATTTGTACTGGAACAATGTTATTTTACCTTAAAATTTAAAGCCTTTGCATCAGAAACCAATTAAAAAGTTCAGCTATCATATAGCTTTTATAAATGTCATTAACATATCATAAAAAAGTCACAAACCCAGAATGAGATAGCTCTCCATTCCTGCAGTTGAAATTACCCAATTACACTTTACTTGTACTCTTATGTGAGTAAC
Source organism: Phoebastria nigripes (assembly GCA_035582835.1). Lineage (NCBI taxonomy): Eukaryota > Metazoa > Chordata > Aves > Procellariiformes > Diomedeidae > Phoebastria > Phoebastria nigripes. The sequence goes on from JAYKAV010002946.1 coordinate 344,983, forward strand.
TGATATCCAGGTGCCTGATGAGCATTTGCAGTTGAAATGATACTAATAATCTCCCTGTCTCTTTCACTCCCATCCACAGGAGAAACAATTATGATTGATTTTATTTTATTCTTTTACTTTCTTACTGGTATGCCATTGCATGAAGGACTCTCAGAGAGGACTATATCAAATTTACTTAAAATTTACTCTGGAAAAGTGACAATACCTGTGGCCATTCAAATCTCCTGCACATCCAGCTTCAGCCTCTCACCTAGGTGAATCTATAGCTGTTTTTCTGGGAATGTAATCGTCCAGGACAGTTAATGGTAACCGAGGAAGAGGCAATGCCTCAGAGTGATAAGGCAATCCTAAAGAAGCCATGATTTGGCACAGAAAGATTAAGCAGTACACTCATTTGTGAAGTGATGCTGAGTGATGATTCTGTTATTATCAGGTTGTAACATATGTTCAGGTCAGCAGCATACATATTGCATCCTCAATTTCAAAATTAATTTTTTGGAAAAAGATCAGCGTTCAATTTCTGAAAGCCAAAACTTCAGCTGTTTGAGTTAGAGAAGCTGGACCAGGTTAGAGGAAATTAGAAGTAACATCCGTTATGGCGTGTCTGCTGCCACTTCTTAGCTGTCTGGTAATACACCCTGTCACACAAGTTTAGGAGAGATCACAGCTGATGCTAGAGGCACTCCGTGGTCCCTGCCCTTGCTACGTCCTTGTAACTCCACACACCCTCACGTACCTGCACTTCTCCTAAGCAAGCCACGTCATTTTGCTACCACTCGGTATTAGTCAAGGCAGAGTGCCCATTCACCCAGCAGAGCCCCAGCTCTGCCCCTGACAGGTAATGGTGTCGACCACACATCATTGCTTTACATGTGCTTCATATTACAGCTACTGTTGTTGTAGCATCATCAGCGATGAGGTGCGCGTGACTACCTTTTGGCGGCTTGCTCCTAATCAATCATCCCTCTGTAGCCTGCTTTCAACCTGCTGCTTTTGGCCTACTGCCTTGTTATCTCATGGCTTCTTTCCTCCACTGAGCGTGCTAGCTGTGGTCTCAGAAAATTACCCTTATTTTTCTCTACTCAGGGACTATGGACCGCTCTACTGGCTGGCTGCTGCTAGCCACATGCTTTCCTCACCAGTTAGATGCTCCTTCCCTCACACAGATTACAGGTCTGGCCCCAGAGAAGTAGAAGGCTGCCTGCTTGCAGGGATACAAAAAACATCAGTAACAACAACAATAATGCACTGAATGAATCCATGTAAGAAGTGACCCGAATGAATCCATGTAAGAAGTGACCCAAAGTGCTCTAGAATGGAAAAAGAATACGAATCTCAGACTTATTTTGGATTTATAGCAATACAACGGAGCTGTTCAACACGGGCATACCCTTTATGATCCAAACAACAGGACTGAGCTAAATGTAATTTATTGATGAATGCGAATGAATGAGGTTAAAGATTTCTTGTCATATCACTAAGTACCCCAGACTGACGCAGAAACATGCCTATAATGTAATGGATATTGGGGCATCATTAGAGTTGGTAGACTAGTTGCCATAGTACCCAGCCATTGCATAAAGCAATAAAAATGCCTCACAGCTTTTCCCTGTGGAAATGCAATGTTCCGGGGACATACTGCCAAAGAACAAGGGAATCTTCTGCTGCATCGGTCTCACCCTATTCTTGTATTAAAGGTTCAAACTACAATAAATTAAGAAACTGTCTTGCTATTTTAAAAAAACCAACAAAACAACACAAAAACTTTAAATGTTAGCCTTAGGCCAAATCTAAGATTGGAGTAAGGTGGCATCATTACCCAAAATTCATCAGAACTAACAGCCAGGCTAGATGCACCACCAGCTACTGCATCAAGGAATGTAAAGTATTTGAAAAGATAGTAGGAGAATAAAATATTACACTCAGTTGCAGCAGTTTTTAGTACTGAGAGTTGTTAACTTTTGCTGTTACTATTGAAAGTTCATAGTAGCCGTAAGAGAAAGAGGACGTCCATCTGACACTCTCCTTGATGAGCAGCATAGTTCAAAGTGAAAAAAAGGACTACATTTATGACAAACACGCAAACACCAGTCTCCTTGATTAAAAGATTTTAATTAAACAATATTGGTAAGAGAGGGAAGGAAAGCCATGACTGCCCTACAAGCCATCATTCAAGTGGCAGGAAGCTAACCGAGATTCCTGCTTTCAGTGGGGTTGCAGGTCAAAAAAAAAAACCCAACAAAAAACATTCTCTGTAGTGTGCAAGGGAGCAGGTAAGTCCTGGCTCCACATACTGTCCTCCGCTTGATAACTAGAGTGGGAGATGAGGGTGCAGCAAAAAGGCATCTGCCCCATGAAAAGATCTGTTAAAAGCTTTTCCTTTCAGGGGAAAGAACAACAGGAAGTGAAGCCATTTATCTCAGGGAAAACAGATGAACAAGAAGAATAGAGCTGAGCGTTCCTTTTGTAGGCTTTTAAACCAGTAAAATGTACTTTTTGTTTGTTTGTTTGTTTGGGTTTAAGAAAAGGAAATCTGGAACCAGCTTTGGTTCAACTTCTGGTTTGCTGCCAAGCCTTACTTGCTTTTGCAATTTATTACAAGCGTGTCTGAAAGTATGGACAGGGGCACCTTTTGTCCTAATTAATTGATACACAAATGCACAGGCTATATTTTCAAATAGCAAAGAGAACCTAAATGATATAAACTACGACGTTGTAACCTAAATTGCCAGATTACAAACCAATAAAAGAGAAATAGCAACTTTCTATTGCTCTGGATTTCACTAAGTGAGCATGACAAACTAGACACACTGAAGACGCTTGGAAAGGGTCAGGTAAGATTCCTGTGGCGACAAGAGTGACTGCGTGTGTGTGTGTTCATGGAGATGACCTCATATACAGTCGTCATGTAAAATAATGAACTCTCCATCATTCGGGGTAATGGGAGGGGAAGAGTAGTCTGGGATAATGTAATTGAGCCCAGACCTACAGGAACATCAACATCCAGTTAGAAAAACTCCCTCCCAACTGGTGTACATGCACTTATTTCTTCCCATGGACTAATTCAAATGGAGATATCCACACTGTAGGCATCCACAGTTGAGTGAGATGAACACTACTGCCAGGGTCTTTGCAACCCTGTGAAACAAGGTACAACTCTGTCTGTACAGAGTAAGTAGTCCATGACAAAATCTGCCTTAGGATCGCAAGCTTCATTACTGACTTAATTCATTAACGCTTACACCACCTTATCTGCTGATACAGCACACAAAAGGATAAGGCCCAACATTAGATTGGACTAGACTGTGCTTCTGGACATTGCTACGCTACAAATCAATAGTGGGCATCTTCTCAGAAGTCGCACATGAAAAATGCAGGGCAAAAGGTAAGCATGAGTTGTTCAGTTGTCTTCCCTATGCAATAGGCAGTCAGTCTATAGCTGAGGTAGAAATCAAACTCAAATATTATGACTCTCTGCTTGCATTTTAATGTCATTTAAAAACTTTTGTACCCCTCTATTCTAAATGATCATCTAACTCTACATTAATGAGATTTTCCTCAAAGTTTTGTATTTATTGGTAGGAAACCCTGCATCAAAAAACGTTTCCAAACAATATACCTAAATGGACCTGTAAGTTATTACTAATATTATAAAGCTCTACTGCTTTTCCCTTTTCAGGAATTATGTGAAATCATAACAAGATTTTATTTGATTTCTAGGACACAGGCAAGAAAGAAACTTCAAAAAAATCTCTTAAATCCCAAACCTGCAACTTTAACTTCCATGTTTCTTTACTCTTCCACATTTTGGTTCTACTCCTGGTACTACAGTTTCTGAGTCAGAATTGCCTTTTGCTGTTTTCCTAGCATAAATGCCAAAAAGAAGGAAAAAAACCAACCAACCAAACAAACAAAAGAACTGGCTATTCCAGCAGGATGTCTCTGTTCTTTGAGGTGAGCGGACAGTAAAAGGTATTTCGCTCACCCTCTCTTGGTGTTTGTTTGTTTGTTTCTGCTCTGCATTTCAAGAAGTGAAACACAGGCAAATACTTTGTTTCATGCAAAATGCAAAACCTTCCCTCAAGCAGGGCTGGGTACATGGATGAGTGACTCCCTCTCCTATGCTTCTCCGATTCAGATACTTTTCAAAGTCCTGCTACCATTCCCTTAAAGTCACATAGCAAAATTCCTACTGGTTTCGGTGGGAACTGAATGGTGCAACAAGATTACTCTTTCTACTTGAATTTGTGACCAAGGAAATGAAATTCTAAAGCATGACCTTGAACCCACATTTTTTACATATTGGAGAAAGACCTGGGTCCAAACCAACTGGCAAGCAGTTGGCGATTTCTTTTAATAACTTTTATAACCTGATATGTGTTTCTGAAATGAAGTTTAACCCATCCTACAAAGGCAAAATGTAATAGAAGTCTCATAAATCAATTAATGCTGGACATATATATCGGCTCCAGCTACGCAAAAAAAAAAAAAAATACTAGGCTGTGAGACACAAGAGTCTTACGGCACAATATCTGCTCTTGTTCATTAGTTTTGGAAAACTACATTAACCTTTTATATTCTCATTATATTGTGATTTGTCTTATTTCCTAAGATTACAAGGAATGACACAATTGGATTTTGCCACATGTCTTGCCCAGTGTTTCAAAAGTATTCAAGATCATTACAAATTAAATGACACAATAACATGGTCAATATTTCATTTGCTGCTTCACAGCTGTTAGAAGGCGTGCCTCTGATCTCAAACACGAGACAGCCAGCCAAATCTCACTAGTGCCCTTTGGAAAGAGTCTATCTGCCCATTATGATGGCTGTAGATTATTCCAACATACGTGGGTTATTACTAAAATATATTTTGATGCTCTGCCTTCCTACCACTTGGATCCTATCCAATCTTTCACAAAAAGAAAACAGTTGGTAAATGTTTTCAAGGATCAATTTTTTTTTTGCGCTGATTTTCTTAGATGCCTATTTGGATTATTCCCAGTACTACATACATTCCCAAAAATACTGCCCAGGATCTAAGTCAGAATTCTCTTTCTACAGAACAGACCTATTAAATAACATTTGAAGAGTCAACACACTTTAGCTGAATCACAATAGCTTTTTTTCCCCAAAATAAAATACAAAGCAATTTTCAATAGGTTCATACCAATGTTCCATCTTTAAATATCAGCTTATCTCTGCAAGGGAACTACAAACTGTATGTGCTAGAAAAACAGCTGCCATAATACGGGCCTGCCTTTGCTCCTGTGAGTTGAACCACTGCCAGGGAAACCTAGGCTGGAACTAACAGGAATGACCCTGCACTTCTGGAGTTGCATAGACTCCTGCCCCTCATCACTGAATTGGCAAATATTGCCCCAAACCAACACATCAGAACTTGCCAAAATGTAAAATTTCCTAAAGTATATTAATATTTCATAAACATCCATGACACAAAAGTGTTAACAAGCCTAGAGAAAAGAAAGGTAATGCAAAAGTTCCTTAGTATCCTACTTGAATAAACAGATGATTAAATCACAACTTCTGAATGCACCTTCTGGATACATTTTCCTTATCCATTTTAAGATAAAAAATTGATTCCACAATATCTTTACAAGTATTCATAGTCATAGACACCCACCCATCCATGGAATCTTCCTTGTAGTCATTGCTATAATAACGTGACATATTGCACTAAATCAGTACTTTTGTGCTATCTCGCAGACTTTACTGATATGGCGTGACAGTTCCAGCACCTCTCAAATAGCCTTCTAATCTTTTTGCACTTTGAATCACACATGAAAATTTAATTATGTGCAATTCTTCTATCAAAGTTGTCCTAATCTACTATAATATAATATCGTAAAAGGAAAAACCATTAAATTTTACAAGATGGGTATTCAGGCAATATTTTTTTTTTTTCCTCCGAGATATTTAATCATTATTTTTAACTCATATAGCTATCTGACATTGAACAGAAAGCAGGCACATCATGTAGAATCATGCAGTTAACAAAAATGCAGATTAAAATTAAAAGCGTGGCTGATCATATAAACATCCAACCTCATGAGAATCTKCTGTCACAGAAAACATATTAGATTTAGAATCTGGTCTGTTCGGAGAGCTGCATTTTATGACAGAATCGACTTTGTTAAGCTCCTCTTTGATAAGCATCCCACAGTATTTATCTTAACTGCAAAACACACAGAAAGCAATGGCCACAGAAGTCTCTTTTTATTTCAAACCTAGCCTCCTTCTCCTTAAAAGTGATATTTTGACCAACACAGCCACTTTAAGCAAAACACACCAATAAATTGGACTACAAGCTTTTGATAATGACTTTCATATCCTGATCAAAGCCAATGTGAAGCATTAGATGAACATGATCGATAGGAAATAAGAAAAAAGTTACATGAACAAAGATAACTGTGCATGTGCACATTCATACCTGCATATACGTTCTTTCACATTAGTATTGGCTGATGGTAGCAGGGGCAAGGTTTGTACTGTCACACTGTCACATTCCACTTTCCTGCAGCTAAGGAGAAAACACCTTTTCTCCTTATGTTAGGCAAATATAAGAAAGGGTAGAGGAAAAAAAGGGATTTTAATGCTATGCAGTAAGTAGAAGCTGATTCGCATCAGTTTTCTAAGACAAATTCTCCATCAGAAAAAAAAAAAAAAAACAAAAATAAATAATTGTATTCTTAAAGCAAATCTCACAAAGCTGTTAACCGAATTTCCTCTCCTGACACATACTCTCAAACTGCAATGGCCAAGCTGTGGGACTCCAGCCGCACAGCCAGCAGTCAGCAGAGAGGAGTGACACCCTCCTTCCTCATGCCCCCTTCTAATAGTCAAATACCTGCAACAACAAGGACCAGGAGCCACCGCAAGGGTGCCAGCTGCATGCAGTAACAATCAGCCAAGGCATGGCGATACTCCACACGATAAGGAAAAGTTTTACCCTGTGTGTCATAAAACTGCACTGCTTGCCTCTATATGCGTTTCTCTCTAACGCAGGAAAATAAAGCAGAGCATGCAAATGATCACACTGAGGTATCTCTAATAAATCTATTTTTTTATACCACACTGTAAGAATTTTGGTGCAATGAGAACATAGATTAAAATCTGCTTTACTGATTATTAAGATTAATATGCAGAGTGTGGGACATTCGCTTGCCTCTCTGATAATAGAGTAGGACATTGGGTAGAGAATTCCTCTGCAGAGTCACCTTGCGCTACATTTTTAGAAGTCTGGACAAAGGTATTTTATACTGAGTTACACTAAGAGAAACAGAGCAACTTTATGACAAAACAGGATCTGAGGCAGAGAAAGTCCAGCAGAGAAAAAAAATCAAGTTACTCATTTGTACAGTTCAAAAAACTGGTGTGTTTATATATAGTGCTAATACTCTGATGTTTTCTTCTTCATAGGAAAATAATCTTGTCATCCTGAATCAGTGAACATTAAATGAGAACGTGATTTTCACTAGCTTTTTCTTTTTAAGAAGTTGTCCACTAACATTTCATATGGAAAATCCATTTTTCTAGCACCAGTTATAAGATTCTGGTGCTGTGTCAGAGATGATGATTCAAACTAAAATGCTTTAAATACCCCTATTTAGTCACCAGGCACTTTCTATAATATTTTATACTATTGAGTATTATTACTATTACATTTTTAAGCATATAATTCCATAACATCAGTGATAGATTAGGGTATGGTATCCATCTCAAATACCAGACTTTTTACACTTCCTATATCCTTCAATAATGAATTAACTTTTTGCTTAATGACTAAAAGTTTAATTAATTTACTGAAAACAGGCACAACTAACCATTCCTTTAATTAAGAAAATTTATTAAAATCCACCATTATCTTTGAAACTGTTTGAAGTTTAAAATGTTATAATGTTATTTTATAAATGCTACCTTAATAAAGTTTAAGAAAAATGGCACAGTATTAAGTTTAAAATGACAGAAAAGTAATTTCAGGATTTCTTTTATGTGATGAACACAGTATTTTAGCTCTCCTCTTATATTTCCCGAGAGATATATGGACTCAATGCATCCAAGATTAATACCATTAACTAAAAGCAAGCACTATTTACCAGTTATTTTGGGCAGATTCTGTTTACTTTTTTCCCAAAGGTTCTTTTATATATACAGGAAAGAGCGGGGGGATTAAAACTCACTTGCATACATATATCAAGTAAAAATTAAGCATGTTCACTTGGATGAACTTCACTTCACTTTTAACGAACACATTAAAATTGTTCACGAACACAGGAGTACATTTCACATCCTTCAATTTTCATTACTAATTCAGATTTCATGCTGCATAAGTTGCTTCTTTCCTCTCCCAGATGCCTTCATTTTCTTCTAACATGACAAAGGGACTAAAAAAAGCAAATGAGGATTCCTGTTATGTAGGCATATTAAAAACCTGAGGTTAGCTTTATATCACCTACCACGAGGTCACCATTTGCCAATTTACTGACGTGTCAGAATAGGATGCAGCATTGGTTCTACTGAAGTTGTAGTGTAAACGTAAGCAGTTTAGTTACAACAGAAGCTTAAGGCTTTAAACTGTAAGCCTTTTCCAGGCCTATAAACACAATAATTTTTTCCACCTAACTACTATGAAAAATCCTGGTATCTTCCAGCTACACTTGAGCTGCGCAGCTCCTGCTCTGTTAACGTGAAATAGAAATGCCTTTGTCCTGAAGCTTGAAAATAGTGGAGGAATCACTAAAACTAGAGAAGCTCTAGTAGTCTACTAGACTAGTAATCTACTCTTTAGCACAGAGAGAGCCCTTCCTAGCACTTCAAGAACATGAGTGAACAAACGTCATTTTCAGTCACTCATGAATCCTGGTCTGACAGAAAGAGCTTGGGGGGTGGTGCGAAAAATGTCCTAGCTTAATAGTCTCAGCAATACTATTTTAGAAGGCAGAGATATTTTTTTGTCCAACTTTCAAGTGTTCATAGAGACATTCCCAAAAGAAGTATGTTCAGAAGCGTGTCAAAAATGCTACTGGTTAAAAGCACCATGATGGAGTAATTTATTAGTGGGAAATAGACCTGAAATAACATTGAGTGCCTATCAATTACAGAATGCGAGATGCTTCATCTGTTAAAATATAGTGTGAAAAGACAAAAAAAAAAAATCTCCTTTTGTATGAAAATACTGTTCAATAACATTCCCTGAATTGTACATAGAAGCCTGCTGACATGCTGTTGAAAATACTCAAAAAATTACCTGGAAGAGGAGGCAAAAGTGAGATTACAAAGTTACTTATGGCTACTTAATTATATTTAGTGTCAGTACAGTCAAGGGCTATCTGCAAATCATAACACAGAAAGTTCCCAAGTTTCCAGATGACTCAGCATTAATGTAGCAGATAATAATGACCGCAGATTAATGCCCAACTTCAGTTAGGCATTTGGGAAAAATACTCAGCAGTGGAGGAGCCTCAGTTTGTTCATTATTTAATCAGTCTTTGATGAAAGAAAGCATTTCTGATGTTGGGATTTGTTAGGAAAGCACAGAGGACAAAAAAGGAGCGGCCGTTGTGCCAGCGTACATGAGTCAGAATGCAGCCAATTCTCGGATGCAGGGCACGTTTCTCTCCATCTTAAGAGGATGCATGTACAGAAAACATATAGAAATGGCAATATGGATGACGAAAGCCAATCCTTATGGATTGAACAACTACAGTGTGAAGAATGACAAAAAATCCTGAGAATCTTTAACCAGGAAAATAGATCACGAGATACAGAGCTAATAGCAGTCAATTTAAGTCACAAATGGCAAAGAGGAGGACAGCAACTGTTCACTGAGTCCTTCCTTCAATAGGGGAAGAATCAGGGACATTAGATGAAACTACCAAAAAACAAGTTCAAACCCAAAGGTATAATTCTTCGCACATTGAAGAGCTCAGCTGTGCCCTGGCTAGCTAACCAGTATTACTGCATTTTACATAATTTTAAAAAGTAACTGAAGACTTCTTGGAAGAAGAATACATCAAAATATAGGTATTTAAGTTCCTGAGCTGTAAATTGATAGAGACAGTGAGAAAATTCTGGGAAGGTATTTTTATACCTGCTCTTACCAGAGAATACTAGAAACAGGACAACGTGCCAGATGAATCTGTGGCCTGACCTAGTATTCTCTGTGTTCTTATAATAATCCTAAGTACATTTCATTTATGAATATTGTTAAGAACTATGGGTTAATTTATTAATGAGATTTATTGCTGCATCAGTATTCAGTGATCTGAAATCGTGCAATGCCTAGGCATGCAAGGAAGCATTGAAAGACTCATAAGCTTAAGATTAGCCAAATTCTTTGACACAGTGAGGCTGCAATAAGCCGATTTTTTTCTGTAGGAATCTTTATAATCTAGTGCAATCTGAAGTGTTAGCTTGGAGATTGACAGAAACATTGATTACTCTTTTTTTACATACTTCAATAAAATACAAACTTTTAGAAAGTATAAAGCAAAAACCAACTGTATGGATGTGTAAAATTAACAGTATAAACTCAGGAATTCAGTCAGCCTTTTTTTTTTCCTCCTTGTAAAGCATAATGCAATGCTATAAATTTAAATCCATTTGGAGTTCTGTTTCTTTACCAAAAGATCTGTATCTGCATGAGTTCCATAGGTTGCCATGCTATTTTGTTGGATTAATGACAAAAAACCCATGCATGTATAATCAGGGTAACGTGGCAGTACATTTCAGCTTCTGCAGGTCATTTATAATTTATGCAATTTGTTCCCTCTTTTTTAATGGCAACATTTTTCATTCAAAGTTGTGCTTCCCTCAGCTGCAAAATGGAGAGTCATCCATTTAATGTATGCAGATGGAAAACAGAAAGAAGGTCAGACAAATTGCAGTTTTGTATTTTGCAAGAAAAGTATAATTCTACACCCTTCCTGAAGAAAATACTCGAGAATATACTTCAAAATATCGTTTAGAACTACAGCAAAAGGAGGACTGTGAAAATATTTATCCTATCATTATGTTGAAATAGCATGAAAAATAGTGCCATTTTCTTAAATCGTACGTGATCGTCCAAAGTCCTTTCTGCTTATTTAGCACAAATTTTGGTCTGAAAAGAGAGAAGCAAAATACAAAAGCTACGTTTCAAGGCAAACAACAACAGAAAGCCCAAAAGAAATGAAAGTCCTAAATCTCAAAACTATGTGTATTTCACCATTATGAAACATATTTTGAGGAAAAGTACTATGTTTTAAAGACCCTTTAACTGAAGATTAATGAAATTAAAATAGGCCCAGTTACTTTATGGACAACCAAATCTTTTCCTGCTTTAATTTTTAAGGCTAGTTCAATATTATTGAAAACCAACTAAATATTCAATTATTTGGTTTGATTTTTATATTTGCATCTATATAAAATATTTAGGCTGATTTTGTGCTCAGTCTGTATGTCATTAAGAGGATCAATAACAGATTTTTTTTTTTTTTTTTTTTTTTTTTTTTTTTTTTTTTTTTTTTTTTTTTTAATGGTTTTATCAGAACTATCAACTGGTAAAGAAAATGAGTTGGGTACCTACTTGTTACATTAATATGTGAACAATGTGAAGGAAGGGATTTGTTTCCCTAAAGCATTTTTAAAAAGGCTTAGTTTAAAATTTTAAATGGAATCCAGGCACTTCCATTTCACCAAAAAATAATAAACTCCAGTTGTAGATTTATCCATGAATATAAGCAAAAGATAGGCAATTTATATTTTTTTTTCTAAATAGAGCATAACTTTTCAATGTTGAAGAGCCAATTGTGTAAGTCTTTCTGTTTGACTTGTTATTCAGTGGAACACAATGAAAGTACTACAGGGCAAATCTCTGTCATCATTTAGAGCCAAAGTTCCTCAGTCACCTTGCAGAGAGTATTGTTACTAATATAGTTTCGTTATCTATTTGCAGTGGATCAGCTTTCAGAAATCCAGTGGTTTGATGATGTTTAGTGACCTTCTGAAAGAGATGCATACACATGCCTTCAGTGGAAAAGTTCCTCACTTTTTTTGGTATATCCCATTCAAGTCCAGGGAGATAAAGAAATAAAGGCAAAAAAAATTACTATGAAAGAAATGTCTTCATTAGACAAATGAAGTTTCTGCACTCTATTTTTAGAACAGATTGTATTCTTAAATTTATAAAGTCTAAGAAAGCGGTATCTCTACTAAATCTATACTGTAAAAAACATTAAGCAGTAAAGGGAGCTAAAAATACAATAGAATTTACGTGTTTATTAGCATAGCACTATTGAGCACTAGTCAGCAAAACTGCTTCTGTCAAAATCTTGGATACCACCCTTTTAAATTTCATTGGTTGTTTTTAATATTCATGACTTGTGACATTTTTGGATGATAGTGCTTGAGTGGTGGTGAATGCAATGGTAAAGTAACTTCATTATAGATCAAAGTTAAACTTCTGGGCTTAACAGGATGCTGCTAAGCTGGAAATCAACAACATTTTCATATTGAGGAAACACCTTTCACTAATTTCTCACCATACCTTTAAAACTATTTGATTTCCTGAAAAAGTGCGATTCAACTCAATTTGCTAAGTGATTCAGATGAACAGAGACGGAAGAAAAATATCAACAATGTTCAAGAATTCCTAGGATGAATTACCTCAACAGGCACCAAGGGCTCTGGAGGGCTATTCACAAAAAGGCCACTAAGGCCCTGTAACACCGTGGTTTGGTGCTCACTAAAAATATATGAGGAGTGAATCAAATTCTGTTTCTGCCTACTTCAGAGTAACAGCTTAAAAAAAAATAGCCTGTGTCTCAGGTGAGTGTAGTGGTACTAACCACCATCATCTGTGGTGTTCAGTCATGTAACACTACAGTGCAGTGACAAGTTCCTAAGTACTCTTCCTGTTGCATTTTATGAAAAATCTTCATAACAGAATTCATATTCAGTGAGTTTAACCACTAGATTAAACATGTCTTTCTCTCCCTCTGTCCAATGAGTATGTAAGTCATAATCACCAGAGGCTGAAGAATGCACCTCAGCAAGCACCTCTCCTTTCAATATCTTAAAGATGTTTCCAAGGAATATTGTCATGTACAGAATTTTGTTTTCTGTTGTTCTGTTAAAAATTTCATGACATTATGTTACTTTTCAGAATAGGGCAAGACTATCTCATTCAAATGGGAAGTCTGGCTTTCTATGATCTCTTATGAATGGGGTGAGATTCTGTTTTTCTCTATTACCTTACTGCTACATACTTGGAGAATCTGGTACGAAACAGTTTTTTTTTCCCTTTGAAATAGGTATAATTGTGGGACCTAAGACAGGTCCTCAACAGAACAGAATAGCTGTGTTGAAATGCCTGGATCTGAAGGGATCTTGGCTTTCCAGTTCTCCAAATTCAAAGAATCAGCAGAGTCATTAACATTGCTATCAGGCAGCAAGCAGATAACGTATTCTGTGAAAAAGCTCATCTCTTGCAGAGAATAATGTATGTGTTCTGGACTGGAAGATAAAAAAACTGTAGTAGACTGATGGAGTGAATGTCAGAATTCATTTGCTTTGCCACAGGCAGAACTGTTGAACTATCAGAAGGAGTAATTCTAAAGTCGAACTTCTAATGGACCCTGTTCTACAGGGGCAGCTGGACTAGTAACATTGTGCAGAGAAATCTGGAAATCTATAAAACTGAGCTCCAGCTCCTTCCTCTTCAGAGGGGAAAAGTAGACTGAAAGGAACTAAAACAAGAACAGGCAGATGAGGATGTCAGTGGTGTTGAAGAGGGGAGCTGGGAGCTCTTCCTCCTACAGAAGAGGAGTCTATGATTTCTTGAAATGCCAAAATATCTTTAATTCAACAAGTAACCGATAGCATGCAAAGAAACTATGAAGATTGATCTGATATGACTGACTGATGTTTGGATCTGCTGACTGAGATCAATGGTTGATTAAATATTCACGGTGTTATTTGTAGGTTGCATTGAGCATCTTAACAGTAAGATCAATTCATTAACTATATTAATGAGGCTACACAATTGTTAACAGAATAAATACAGTTCATTTGAGAAGATATTGAGGCAGCAAAATATTTAAGTTAACCCTTTATAGCAGCAGTTAAGGGACTGGGGATTTATTTTTTAAGTATTCCTATTTATTACATGTTAGTTCCTGTGATTTAGTTTTACATATAAAAGTATGTTATATTGAAAGTAAATCATGACTAGACTTTTAAATTACAAAATAACATCCAATTGTGATGTACAATATTTTCTAAATGTTTGGCAATCCTTTTTGTGAAGCATGCCTTCTTACCATATTTCATTAGGCCTCTTGACGACATTTCCATTTACAAAGTATACACTGATATTTTCTTTGTTTTTGAGAGGCTTAGCACGATTTTTGCTTTCCTAGTCTTTGTGTAGCTTAAGAGGATGCATGTGGGCATTAAACACATTGTCTGAGCTAATTGCACATCAAACTATATGCCTAATGGATATTGGAAACTTACCGCCAACAGTCCCAAGGGGCCTTTGGGACAGCTGTAAAACACCTTAAAACACCATTTCTGGCAGAAGGAAAGAGTCTGGCATAAGGGTTGCAGGCTGCAAGGGATATTGCTGCACAAAAGTTATCCTAGTAAATGCCAATATTTTTCACTGCCTCTTACAGAAGAAGAAACACAAAGTGGCCATGTTGGAAAGATAAAGACATTTCACTCTCTTGGTGCATCCTGAAAGATTTTTCCCAGTCAACCAATATTTTTAACGATTACTCCAGTCGTCTTCGAAGTCAAGCTCCCCAGCGTTCCTGTTTTTTGCATTATTCCTGCGCTAATAAACAGACATGTACCATAGGAATTATTCTTAAGACTAAGTCAAATAACTGAGTATTCCAAATGTACGATTCAAAGAAGGATAGAGTTAGTTAGCTAACTCAGTGATGAGACCTCACATTCATCTGCAAGGACTAGCTTTCGCTAGTTTCCATTGTTATCAGTGGGGCAGTTTCAAAACAAAATCCCATGCAATTTTATCATGATTTTGAGAATTCGTCCCTAATTAATTTCCAGTTAACCCACCACAAGTAACAGTATTATACTTATAATATCAACCACTGATTATATTCATATTTATGAAACAATAAACTTAAATGAGTTTCTGTTGTGTAAGTTCATACATAAGGTAGAGGAGTGAAATTTGATTACTAGCATTGCTCATCTAAGTGGTAAACTCTTCTAATGGTGGATAATTCATTGCTATATCTATACAATTTCTATTCTGATTTTCTGTCTTTGTGTGTGTAAAAAAAATGGGCAAACCCATGTTTTGGTTTTTTTGGTTTTTTTGTTTTGKTTTGGTTTGGTTTGGTTTTTTTTTTGTAAAAATTTATGATGTTCCTGACATTCATACTCTGGGCTAATTAAAGTGGAAATTTGAATGTAGATTGTTAAACTGTAGAGTTAAGCGTGATATAATAGAACAAATGGTTACTTCTTTCTAATCAGTGTAGTGTAAAAGTTTCATGAAGCCAGGACAATGAATCAGAGTTCCTTCCACATCAGTTCTTTGGTTTTTATTTACTTGCCATTTTTACGAGGAAAGAAAAAGGAGGAAGATGCCCAGCAGTTCATTATTATAATTAAATTACTAATACATTTTATCTTTAATGGGTGACTATAATTCTAAACTTTAATATAGTACAGGTAACTATCACTTTATTTTGAATAAAGGTGAAGAAAAATGGAAATGGTGAAGGATTTGCTTCTTTTAAGAGTACAATCGCTACTTTGGAAATATAAATGCTTTAGATTATAACTGCTAAAAAGCATAGATAAAGCAAAAAAACAAATAAATAATTAAAAGAATTCTGCCTTATTTTTTTTAATATGGAACTCCAATGAAAGTTCATCTGTAAGCATCATTATATGAAACTGTAGGCTTTTTCCGCTACTTTACCAAAAAGTTTCAGGGTTTGCTTTTTTTGTTAAACACTTATAAATTGGTTGGGACTTTGATTGCATATTCATTGTTGTAGGCTTCTTATTTGTTCAGCACTGATCTTCAGAAAACGTGTGTTACTTTTTTAATATACCCCCTTAGGGAGCAATTTCTAAGAGTAAAAATCTGTCTCACCGAAAAGGGTACCCACATTATCCAGTGATTAAAGTTACATGACATTCTGGTGTTACACAGCTGGTCAAAATAGACATTCATAAGAGTGCTCTCACAGGTATATTAAGTGTCTCAACATGAAAGATTTCAATGCAAGTTTGTCTTATATTCATTATCATGTCTAAAGAATGAAAAATATACATACATCATCATAATTTCTTGCATTTGTTGCCAGTTCGCTAAAGAGGAATTATAGAATCATAGAATCATTAAGGTTGGAAAAGACCTCTAAGATCATCGAGTCCAACCGTCAACACAACACCTCCATGCCCACTAAACCATGTCCCTAAGCACCTCATCTACACGTCTTTTAAATACTTCCAGGGATGGTGACTCCACCACTTCCCTGGGCAGCCTGTTCCAATGTTTAACCACTCTTTCAGGAAAGAAATTTTTCCTAATGTCCAATCTAAACCTCCCCTGGCACAACTTGAGGACATTTCCTCTCGTCCTATCGCTAGTTGCTTGGCAGAAGAGACCGACACCCACCTCACTCCAACCTCCTTTCAGGTAGTTGTAGAGAGCAATAAGGTCTCCCCT